>VYXH01012753.1:218822-270623 GCA_013397275.1 Burhinus bistriatus
CCCCCAGACTAACAGGTCTTGATGGGAGAACAGTGAGCAGATTTGAACTTGGCTTTCAATGGTAGGAAGAAAAAAAAGTAACTTAAGTGCTTGGCTGCTTGGTTTTGTGTTTTCTGGGGGAAGGGTGGGAATCTGTTTTGAAGCTACATAGGAAGTCTCAAAGTAAGAATGCCAGGTTGATAAAATATTTGATTTCTAGTACTTGTTTGAGACCTAGAAGTTCATAAATCTGGGGACTGGTGCCCAGTTCTCCATCGAGCCTCTTCATAGCTTGTCTGGAACCTCTGCAGTGGCAAATATTTTCTCAATACATTTTGGGAGGAAACTTGGAAAACATATATTTGTTTTTCTCCTGCATTGTTCAATGTATTTTTTGAAAATATTTGCCTATCCATACTGTGGCATTGGAAAGTCCTCTATGTAATCCAAGCAATGTAGATGAAAACCTCTGAAATAGGGGCTGTGCGCAAGTTGATTAGATTGGTCTCCAAAATCCCATCTGAAATCAGCAAGATACTAATCAGCAGTAGAACTGTAGGAGTGAAAAAATAAACACACGCTTCTTTTTGTTTTGCCAGTAGTTTCAGAAGAAGCACACAGTTGCTTTGATTCAAAAAGTTTATTTTATTTTAACATAGGTCAAAATATTTTTAGATTTCTTAATGCTCTTTTTTACATCACAACAAAAAATCTTTTGATAGTTCAAATTGAAGTGTGTATAACTTTGAAAAGTCAAAATAAGATATCATACAGTTATGCTTCTTTGAACCTCCCAGCCCCCAAGCCACGACAGAAGTCGAAATTGCTGAGATCGGTGTCCCTTTCACCACTGATACCTGTTTTTCAGCCCCTGTTTGGCTCTCCTTTCCCTCCGCCTTCTGCACCCAAAAGGGCTGAAGGTAAATTTTGCTGGAGTCCTTCAATGTGGATGAGATACCACGATCCTTTAAAATTACTTTTCTTTTAAAGAGGGGGGGAAATATCCTCCTCTTACAGAAGTGCAGTAGGAGTCTTACACACCGTTCCCATCTAATTGAAGTTGTCACTTCAGCCTTGTGCTGGTGCTCAGGGGAGAACTCACCTTTGTTCGTGCTGCTAACGTCTGAGGGCTGACCTGCACCAGGCTCTAAATCGCCCACCTAAGTCACCTCCTGCTAACTGGCACTCTTATTAGTATAACGGACAGAAAAGAAATGAATGTGCCACGGGGAATTGCCCTGGGGATAGGTGCCTGCAGAATAGGCACGTTGGGAGAAGGTGCTGCATGGTCTCCGTATCTCTTCTGTGAATACAGAGGACTTCTTTGGTTCGTGCCCTGTTCCTACAGCTGTCAGTCTGGGATGTAGCAGCAGCACCGGATTCACTAATGCAAAAAGACAGCTCACACTGAAAGCCAATGCTCTGGAATGGCACCAGCTAAAAGTCAATTGTAGTTTTCCAGTGGAACTAACAAATAGGGTCCTTGGCTACCCAGAAATGCACAGAGCGTTAGGTGGAAACCTTCTCTGCTTTTCTCTGCTCCCCTGCCCTGGCTTAAAAGGAAAGGTTGAAAACATTTTAAAATAGTTCTCTTTTGTTCTGTTCCTGTAGAAGGTGCGTGGAGAGGAGGGGTACGCGGGAAGGTCAGCAGCTTGTGTCACGTAAGGCTTTGCGTTGATGCTTTTTAGCAATGTCCTGAGAAATTGTGGAGCGTGGGGTCTGAACCGCCGATGTCTACCTGTCTGTGCCCAAGAGACTGCCTAGTACTGGAGGTACTGGATGAAGTTATTACTGCTGAAGGCAATGCCTCTGCCCAGGAAAGCTTTGCCGCCTCCCAGGAAGCCACTACCAGCAAGGGCTTGTAAGCCCTTAATCTCTCAGGCCACGGTTTCATAGAAATAAAGTGACTTTTCCACAGTCACGGGGCGACAGTGGAAGTGGTTGCAAACGTGTCTCTTTCTAGAGTAAACTCCTCCCATATTCTACAGCTCTGTCACCGTATCTCCTGCCTATACTGACAGCATATGGAAGGGGGATGGTGTCTCCACATCGTATGGAAACTAGACCTGGGTTTTGAAATGGCTTCCTGAGCCCCGGTAGATCCCACACCTGCTATGCCCAGAGTTTTTTGGCTTGATCCAATAGGAGATTTGTTTCAGGTGGCTTCCCAAATAAGCTACAAATCTCTGCACCCGATAAATAGCGCTTTTGTGATGGATTAAGTTTACCCTGACAGAGGAATGGGCTTCTGCTAAAGTGGTAGCCAGCGATGGCAACACAGTCCTTATTTCCCTCTTTGCTTAAATCCTTGGGACATTGTTTTTTTTTTTCTTTCAAACTTACATCATTTTTGCCGAAAGTTTATACTGCAGCCAGCACGCTCTTGGCTGCTTCACGCGGTGCTCTTTAGAGGTAATGCATGCCCACAGAAAGTATCGTATGTGCTCAAACAATATTGGTAATGTTGTCAAGTTCACTGCTGTCATCTAGCTGCCTCCACCTACGGGAATGCTTCAGTAAGCAGGCAGAAGCAATCTATTAATACACAGTGTGGAAAATTGGTGCCTGTTAACATATCATCTAAATTTAACTCCAAGAGCCATGTTCGTCTTGGGTATGTAAGTTGGTTGACGTCAGCGGTCTCCTATAAATTAGGAATCAGTTCTTCTGGTTTCAGGCCCATTTTAGGTTTATACAAATTCAGAGTGCTTTTGAGTATCTACATGTGGAATGGGTTAAATTAAATAACAGGTAATATGGTCTTTTGTTGGCCTGTGAGTTGTCTGCTCCTATAAATAGTGAAGAGACCTGAGCTGAAAATGGAGGGGGGTGTGTCACGGTTTGTGTTGGGATGAACTGCCGAGGCCTTTCGTGTTTGGAAACGGTGTGCTCTATAGTTATTGACTAAAGCTGAGTCTCTGCAAGTGTCTTCAATTTGACAATGAATATCTACTCCATTTCTTTCTTCTATTTTGAATTGAAATTCTATTGCAAACCACCCTGATTCTTACAGAGCTGTATATTTCAACAAAATGACATTTTCCAGCAAGAAAAATTGTTCCCTGGACACTGTTGCCTGGCTCTTAGTGTTGCATGTCTTCTATCTACGTCCATGGAAATGTAAAGACCTCAGAGCTGTGTCAAGCCATCTGGCAAGCAGATATGAGTTGTTGAACAAATTCCAATTTCCATATGGTCAGTTATCTTTACTTTTTCCATTAAAACATGCATACCAAGTGCAAGCTATGTTCATCTTGAAGCTTTGAAGGCCAGGCAGGACAGGGCTTTGAGCAACCTGGTCTAGTGGAAGGTGTCCCTGCCTGTGGCAGGGGGCTTGGAACAAGATGATCTTTAAGGTCCCTTCCAACTCATGATTTTCTGTATGTATCTACATTGCCAGCAGTTGTAAATGGCTGCAGTCACTGGGTTATGTGTGTTCCTAACTGGGGGTCAATATAATTTTAAAGCCCCATTCTCCTTTCAGTCTTAAAGGCTTGATTTGCCAAATTGCTTAGCAAGTTGCTTGCACTTTGCGTTTTGTCCATGAACAATGTGGTCAAAAGCATTTGGTGGCAACATGCTGAGCTCTGCTGAAAATCTGGGCTTTTATCTGTTCTTACATTGGTTGTGGTTACACATCTTTGGAAACAACTCTTAGAGAAAATATGTTCCTCATATTCCAGCAGCCTTAAAACTCCTGCTGTTGTAGAGGATGAACACATTTTCCATTTCCTAGGAGCTTAGTGAAGCTGTCCTTGTTTTGGTTTTGACATAGCAGTAAAAGACTCTTTGTGGTACCACTGATGCTTTCCTCTCCGAAGAGGTCATTTTTAGTCCTTTCTTTCCCACACTCGCAAATTATTACAGGACTAACAGGATGCTGATGATGATGCTTACTCAGTTTTTTTCTTTAAAGTATACGTTACAAGTGATGGGACCTATAGCAGTCTTTGAAACTTCATTCCATTTGAGAGGAACCACTGAATTTGGAAGCTTCAGGTAAAATAAACTAACATTGCAGATAATTTATCCCCATTACTTACCGTCTGGCCATGTATCTATTAATTTTAATATTGTTTTATGATCATACAGAGCTAAGGAGTACAAAAATATACAAGGAATACATTTGTAGCACATTTGGGGGTTTTCAATACAGCTTGAGATTCTGAAATTGCCGCTGGTGTTGAAGACTATACTTAGCTGTAGGGATCCAAGGACCCGAGCTGAACCTGGAGAACTGACTGCCGTAAGCCTGACAGAAATGCCCGGTGTGAGACATGCCCCCTCTCTGAGGGCTGTCTGTAATGCCAGACATGCAGAAAAGAGCAAGAGAAGACAGGAAAATAGAGAGCAGGGATGCAGCTTGCACAGGGCTACCCAACTGACTGCAGGGAAATAGGAATAAGACAGAGGAATTCTGGTTCATGGACAGCGGTGGTGCGGTGGGTTTTTTCCCCTAGTTGTTTGCAACCTCGGAGAGCAGAGTAAGCGAAATACCTCCATCCGCTGTTTTCCTGGTCGCTCTCCTACTACCTGACTTGCTGTCCCTTCTCCCCTATTTGCTTGCTTTCCAGAGCCCAGGCTCCTTTCTTTTTCCAGTCTGCAGTGCGTCTCCGCTGTGATACTGCTTCTCTTCCACCGTGCAGCTGTCGGAGAAGCAGCGAGCCCTTGTCCCTACTTCTCTGACAAATCAGACTCTCCACAGGCTCCAAATGTTCTTTGCCCTCTTCTCATTCTGGGCATGAAAAGCTTTAACGTGAGGGGGAGGCAACTGGGCGACCTTTATACGGTGGTTAAGATGGCAAACAGAATCTCCGTATTTAAAGCGCTTTCTCTAGTAGTCTACAAGTTTTCTACAAGTGTGTTTAAACCCCCACCACCACCAAAAAAACCCAACTTGTCAGTTGCTGCACAGTTTTAGTGTAGATTTTTACATGCCTTTAAAACCACCTCAAAACTCAGCTTCATTAATTGTGTGGTACGTGAGATTTGTAGATTGGGGGTTTAACTTTAGGTTGGTTTTATTTAAAGACTGTAGCTTTCATGAAAGAGCCTTTGACAAAGTGGAATTTTTCCCTTGCCCGCACTTCATAAATACACAGTCTAATACATTGTAGATGTAAGGTAATGCTTTCAAAACCACCTCTAAGTTTCTTAAATGTTAATGTTTTGTCATATCTAAGGGGAATTCAGGCAGTTTTGAATACTTGAACCATGCGTTCTCCTTTCAGACAGTGTGTATTTGCATCTTTATAGTGAAAAGTCATCTTCGGAGGTAGGAGCTACCTAAATCAGCTGCAGAGTGTGAGGTAGGAGCTACCTAGATCAGCTGCAGAGTGTGAGGTAGGAGCTACCTAAATTAGCTGCAGAGCGTGCAGGGCACTTGCAGGTCTAGGTGAAGTAGTGGTCTTAAGGAATTTTGAGTAGCGTGATATGAAAGCCTGCTCTATTCTGTATTGAAGCCTAGCTTCTGCTTAAACATCCTTGGACCAAGCGGTTGTGTAAATACAGCCAAACATCACACCCGTGACCATAGACACGAGTAAATTGAGTTCTGTGATTCTTCGACCTTCTGTAAGTTGAATTCTGACAAACCCACGTCATCTGCTCTGCTGCTGCTGTGGGTGCCATTGTTCGCCCGTGTTACACAGTAATTTTGCGTTCGAGTACAGTCACCTCATACGACAGTTGGGAATGTTGCACTTGACCGATTCCCATCGACAACTATTCGAAGCTGGTTAATGCTCAAGCCCTCCTCATCTCAGAATCCTTATAACTTAATTCAACCTAATAAGGTTTGTACAGTTTAGATAGTGGAGGATCTGCTAGTATGTACGTCTGTGTTCCTCTTCACGCTTTTGCATCCCTTTGCCAAACACTTGGTGTTCTTCAGGCTCGTCATTGGTATGATAACATACATACCCAGTTCTGGTACGGTCAGTCTGTCTCCCTGACAACCCTTGAGGGGAGCACTCGTAACGCAAGGAGAAGTTAAAAATAAAGCTGTGGCATGGCTCCGGCTGCAGATGGTTTCACTCTTGGACAGTGCTAGAAGTGAACGGGTTTTTATCCCCTCCTGTGCTAGTCATGGAGAGAACTTCTGTTAGAGCATGGACAGCAAAGGTAGCAGCAGATGGATTGACTGTAACTCCTATTTATGAATGAACCTTTCTCCTGCCTCCCCGCTTTCACTATCACTGACCGTGGGGAGAGAAGCAAATGCCTCACTATGGCCAAGATTAAAGTTAAACCCGTAAGTAGGATCTTCTTGGTGAAATCTGTAATTGTATACCAGTACAGAATGTTTTTTTCTCCCACGTTGCCTACTTATTCCCCTCCTGTACTTGTATCAAACATTTTTAAATCCAGCTTTATCGTGCATCTGATCTCGGTATCGCGTTGCAAATACAAGCAGTTTTCCACGCTAGAAATCAGTGCCTGGGGTTGTAATCCCTGCTGTGTCAACCTGGGTTCCTTGTCGCTTCCAGAATAGGAACTCTTGATCCTTCTCATCCAGAGTCTCACTGCAGCTTGCAAGAAGCAAACGTCTGTGAGCATTAACATTCAACAGAGATGCTGCGGTGACATGAAAAGAATAAAATGACCTCTCGTCTTCCGCAAAACCCTGAAAAGAGGGGATTCTTTCAGGGGCAGTAAAACTAGTCCCAACATGGAAAAGCTCTGGCTTGCTGGAGGAAATTAATTCATCTTGATGTTTGAGCCCTTGAACAGTGGTCCTCTCGCTGTGCAACCTGTTCTGAATTTTCAGTCTTTACAGGTTTGACACTCCCGTGACCCGATTTCCATAAATGCTGCCCATTTGCAATGCGACCGGAGTTTAATAGAAGCATGGGACAGCCTGTGCCTCAAAGGCCATGTTCAGGCAATGTAAATTCTGCCTGATCTTTTCCAAGTGACAAGGCCTCAGGCTTTGGCAAAACCTTGAGAAATATGTTGGTGCTTAAAGAAGGGACCAAGCAGAGAGCTGCCTGGCATGGACTAATAGAAAATAAGTTTCTGCACTTGGCTTTTAGTGGTTTTTTTACGTGCCTGAATTTATAGCATGCAAGTATAATGAGAAAGAGGGACGGTGAAGGAATAAGTTTGGTTTAGAGGTGGGGGGCAATGTTCATTCAATTACTGCTATGGACTTCAAATCTGATTAGGTACTGTGGATAATTAGTGTGCTTTTTGCTGTGCGCCAATATACAACATCTTTGGATTTGTTCACAAAATTTTCTTGTTTATATTTTTTGTGCAAAGCTCTGTTGTTGAAGGTCATATTTATGGGTCGTGCTAACTTTTAGTCTTAACTTTCACTATTTGTATGACAGAGTTTTGCCTTTTCTTCTGGTTGTGGCGTGCTGATTCGATTGCGGATAGTTTCAATGGGCCTTGTACTAAAAGAAGTTGCTGCAGCCCCTGGAATAAGTGTAGCCAGTTTTATCCTGTAATATTTCTTTCCCCCATGCATCTTTGTGAGCACTAATTTCTGTCTCGGGGAGGTTAGGTTTTTTTCTCGGAGCTTTTTCTTAACCTCCTGACCTGCCTCACAAAACTGGGTGCTGTGCAGCTGTTAAAGCCACAATAAATGAAACAGAGCCGAGGTCCAGAACAACTGAGCTTTTCCTTCTGTTACAAGAGTATGTTCAAAGCTACCCAAGAAAGAAGATGTGACTGTCTGACTTGGATGAAAAGGCTTGGCAAGGGGCCTTGAAGAGGCCACTACAGAGAGAACCTAAAAGTCAACGTTATGAAAGGTAGTCACAGCTCAGAAGTCAGCGCTTCAGAGAGCGAGTGCGTGACACGCCCATGGGTAGACTTTCTATGGCTTTGTACTCATCCTCCGACTTATCCAGAGAAACTGTGGAGACCCACAACAAGGAGAACTTGGCTGACCTTGGAAGCCATGGAGGGCAGAAGGTGCATGTGGCCGATACAATAGTGAGACTTACCCTATTGTCAGATCCTTCTCATCAGCCGCAGGTGGCATGTGCTCTCGAGGCCATTGACTAAGGATCAGGTACTAACAGAGCAAAGGTTGGTGAGACTGGTGTAACTTTGTAGGACTTTTTTTTTTTTTTTCTTCATCCGAAGTAGCACAGTGAGCTCAAAGCTTTTTGATACCGTAGAGGCCAAATGTTGGATCTGATGCATCGGAAGCAACTTGCTGCCGAGCTAGTTGAAACATTTGGACAACTTGTCTTTAATCCAAAAACATGCAGCCTTCACTTAAACCTGCATCGGGACCGAATTTCACATCAAAAATGAGACTAGCGGTGTCCTCTAGCCGAATTATTGTAGAATTAGTAAGTTACGGGGCGGTGGTGTTAATAAAAAGCTTAATTATCTTGTAGGTATTGCCTGCTATTGTTCACGGCAACAGCATCCTGTCCAGAAAGAGGCCGTAGTAATGTCTTAATGAGAGAGAAAAGGAGCAAGATGCGAGATGTTTATCTCGTAGGACAGGTTCACCTTGACTTGGTTTTGCTTTGCGCCTTTTGGTGGAAACGCAGCTGTTAAGCATTAATTTTATATTTAGTGTTTGTGCACTCCATTTGTTTGTGCAGCCAGTTGCGATTTAGCTCAGGTTTTACTTCATGCTGATGTGTTCCTTGAAGCTCAAGTCTGACCTTTAGAATTTTTATGAGGTTGTCATGTCACAGCGCTACAGCAAAAACCAGAGGAGGAACAGCCTTCGGAGGAAATGCTGAGATCAGTCCCAAGCACTTGACCAAGGCACTGACAAAGGATGGTGTCAGCAGAAGGTAGTATTTTATAAAAATACTTCTTACGACCTCTGCAACGGTCGTTATATTTTGTGGCAGAATTGCCACTAAAATGACTTTTTAAGTCTGAGAGCCAACATACCTCCCCAGTGATGTCTTTTCGATATAAATAGACTTGGTGAACTCTTAAATGAATAAGGCTGATGATCCCCCTAGGTGCTTTGCTCTTCTCCTGGATGCAAGGTGCTCAGGGGCATAGAGTCACGCTTGGTTTCTCTTGATTTGTAGGAGTGAGGGGGGCTCAGTTCTAGTTTCGTTTTTATCTTAACAGTTGATATCGTGCCCTTTGCAAGATTGCAGAGGAATGACCACAGACCAGCAGCGGACCTAAGTGCAGGGAAGCATCTCTATCTCAAAATCTCTAGTGGGAATTAATGATGGTCAAAATCGTGTGAACTCTAGCCTGAAAACTTGATTCATGGGAATAGGTATGTAAGGTAGTTTATTTTCTTTGGTGTCTTCTGAAGATAATGGGTTAGGAGCCAGTAAGGTAAAAGGCAGCAAAACCAATTCGACAGTGTTCAGTTTCTTTAAAATCCCTTTGTATTTTCAGCGGCATAGGAGCCCGGTCTGCTGGTGACCATCAGCAGTAAACTTGTAAGGGATATTTAAAAGGCTGGTTTCAGCTTGCCTAGGCTATTACTCTAACTTTCTTTACGCTGTAGACTCTTGAGAGGTGTCCATCTTTCAGTGGCGGATTGCATCATGTGTAGCTGTGGATATCTGACCTGGTCTACAAAACAGTAGATGCACTTGGTACATTGTTATGTAAAGCATTGAGGGAGTTTTGGAAGGAGAAAACTAGTGAGTTGCTAGGCAAAATTCTGCTTTTAGTAAAAGCAGTGCTTGGTTAAATTTATGGTTTAAAAAGGGAAATGAAATTGCTCTGGGTTTACAGTGATGTAACAGTGCAAATTGGTCCATTATCGGTTCTTCCTTATGGACACGGTACTTAGGGAAAAATTACATAGGTGCAGTTCACGATAGCGCTGGCGGAAACTCAGCCTGAACTGAAGTGACTCAAATTCAGCCTACAGGTAGGAAGGATGATTTGCCACTTATTTCTCTTTCAAACTTAAAAGCATCTGCAGGGTATCCTGCAGTGGTCTTTTAAAACTCATCAGCGGATTTAAAAAAAAAAAAGGAAGTTTGGGTTTTTTCCCCCCCCACAGCATGGTATCCAATGGCAGAACTCGTTGCCACAGGGTGTTGTGGAGGACAAAATTTCAAATGAGTTCAGAGAGAAAATAAGATATACTTGCAAAAGAACAGCCTCTAGGGACCAATAAACAAAGACGATAATGTAAGTTCTTCTGGCTTGGGAAATCTACAAATTGTTGTTTCTGTGGAAACTGGAAGAGTATATGAAAAGAAGGATCATTAGTTGTCTGTGTTTCCTACATGCATGTCTGTGTTTCCTACTAAGCATCCGCCGAGATCAGAGAAACCATCTTGGGATCTCTGGACCTTCAGCCTGGCCCACGACAACCATTCTTCCATTCCGCTGCCGTGAGCAGCGGTAAGGGAAATGTTTGATGAAAGACGGAAGACTTGGACTGAGCAAAATCCATGTTTAGATAATGCTATATGTTTTTCTGGCAGGGGGGAAAGGTGCAAGGATATAATTTTATGATTTTTTGGTTCCAAATTATTGGAAGGAAACTTCTTGTGTGCGTTGAAGTCAATGTTTAATTTTGACTGGGTGAAATGCTGTAGTATCTTGGAGGTGAAATGTTCTTATTGGAGGAATGGGGGTGACTGATCTTTACCCTTTTTCTCCAAAACCTTCAGTCAAACCTTTTTTTGTATATCCTTGAGCTTTCAGTGAGCTGGGAGGGAGATAAGAGGGTATGTGGATTTTTTTTTTTTGTTCTTTGACTTTCCTTTTTTTTTGGTGAAGGCAGAGTGACTGATACCTTTCCAAATGAGAGTCCTCCCTCGATCTTGATACAGCAGCAGGATCAGAAGATGAGCATGACTATAACACAGCTTCAAAAAAACATGAGCTGGAATGGAGATGTGATTTGTTTATTTTTGTGAGAGTCGCAAGACTGATCTCTCAAGATCCAAAGTTCGTGGCGTTATTCCCTCGTACAGCCATCGGCTTTTCACTGTTGCTGAACAAACTGGTTTATTTTTATACTTAACGATACTTGACGATAACAGAGAATCCATGTCCTTGGAAGGTAAGGGGCAAACAGCAAAGCTTTGTTTTGTAGATTTTCTGGGTGGTGCTGGTCTTCCGCGCTCCCCTTGTTGCCCATGCAATTGAATAGTCTTTTAAGCTGACGAGTAGGTTCTGGAAGTATGAAATGGTTCCTTTCATAATAACTTGAATGTCCTAATTAGAAATGGAAGTGGTACGCCTGTTTTAAAGTGACTTTTCTGCAAAAGATTTACATTAAAAATTAAGGTATTTCATTGTGCCAATTCCTTGCTCTTTCTGTCCCTAATATACTCTGAACGGTGAGATTAAAGCACAGGGATCATCAGAATTGTCTCCATTTATTCAGCTTCTATGAGGACTGATTTAACTTAATAGCTCTCATGTAGCCAACTTGGATAACACGATAAATATCTGCTTTACTAAACTACTGTTATTTCAGACCATTTATTTTCATTAACCTATCACTCATTTTTATGTTTCGTCTCCTACTAATGTTGCCCTGGAAATGAATTCTCATTTTTTAGGTTGCTTACTGCTATTGAAATCATCTGCAAAACTGCTGTTATACCAGGTAGTACAGGATGGGCTCCTCTGGGCACCCTTTTGATTTTCATTACTCCATCCCTCTTTTCATTACTGCATCCCCACACAGCTCTTTAGTTCACATGTAAATAATGAAAACAGAAAAAAAATCTGTGAATTGCAGAGTATCCTGACCTCCCAAGGAAGCTTCTCAGCACTATGTAGGATTGGGACCAAGTCTTATCTTAGACACTGATGCGATACTGATTTCTGTAGTCCGAGCAGTCCCCAAAATATCACAAAATGTAACTAAGAAAGCGTTGTTAGGGTTGTCATCCTCCTTTACTCCAGGCCCTCCTATATTGATGTTACACAAGGACATAACAAAAGAAATCAACACTTGCGAGTTTCCATGTTTTATGACAGTCTTGCTATAGTTAGCGTTTTTTTCCCCTTAAATTTTCTGCTGCCGAAATCCATTGACTGTTGGAGGCAGCCTGAAGTCTTTGCGACTGGGGAAGGCGCTGCTTCAAGTTAAAGAATCAAAAGTAGAGAAATGTATAAGAATACTTCATTATCATTTTAACAATTTTGTGATCTTAAAAATGAGAGAGGAAAGAAAGCTAAATACAACATTTTTGCAATTTCTGAAAAGGACAACTGTTTTTACCAAGATTTTACCAGAATTGACAGGTTTCCCGAAGTAATTCCATGAAATGACATTTTTATAGAGCAAAAATATTCTATCAAAAGTATTCTGATAGCGATTACTGCTTCTTGGAGCTCTTCATATGTTAACCCACTGGTTCTGTATTACATTTGTACTGTCAGAGAACGGCGTCAGTGGCGAGGGGAAGCTCTGCAGATCAGGTAGAGCTCAAACAGCAAGATGTCGGTGATGTAAGAGATGATTTTATAGTCTTTTGTGAGCTGGGGTGATGGAAGGAGGAATTAGTTGGGAATTTCTCTTTATATTTTATGGTCCTCATTAAGAAATCGTATCCTCGGCTCATACAAATACGTTGTGGCTTTATTGATTTCAGTAGAGCAACTCCATGTTCTTCTACCTGAGATGTGGTTAACTTGCTTCTATTTCTGAAACTTGTAACGAATTATTCACTGTCATAGTTGAACGAGCATTGTGTTGAAATTTAAGAATTACTGTCTGTCGGAGGAACAAGTGACTTTTTCAACAGGTGGAGTCTGATGGGGAGCAGATCCCTGCCAATAGGCTCCACGGCATTGGGTGGGTGAAACGTTTATTGCATGGGACAGAACCAGCTTGTGAGGTTTGAACATCCTTCTGAGCATTCTGTTTCCCAGTTCAGCACAGCAATCTGTTCAAAACAAGCTAATTTTAGTTCTTCTATGATGGAAGCGAGCCATTTTCTTCATCTTAATTCAAAATTTCACATTTGGGTTACGTGGAAGTTTGGGATTGACCTGTCAAAAATTTCACAGTGTGGAAAATACACAAGTTGGTAAGATGCTTTTGGGGTTGTGAGCTTGGCCTTTTTTTAATGGTAACTGGGTGGACTTCCACAGCATTATCTTTTGTTTTGTTTTAAAAGACAGTGGAACGGAAGGAGTGGGAAGGGCTTTAAAGAATTGTTTGCACTGGCTGTGGTGTTTGACAGCAATGGGAATAACTGGGTCACTTGATGGCAATGGCTGTATCATTCTTGAAAGGATCTTTTTTCTCTCATTAGCTGTAGATGAAGCGAGTAGATTAACCTCGCTAAGCTGGAGCTGGTGTGTGTGAATACCTCTCAGGACAGTGCAGGGGATGTTGTGAAAGCTAAATGAGTTCCTTGTGAAGAGGTGGGAACGCTCATGAAGCAGTTCGCTGTGTCATCTGACGTGTAGTGTGTCGTCTGGGCCGATGTTTCTGCTGGCAGTGGCAAGGAACATGGGAGATTGATGGTTTTTTCAGGTGTAGGATTTTCGTGAGGATGCAGTGCATCCTATCACCTGACTCCTCCTTCCGGGGGCGACTCCTAGCATTGATCGTGGACAGTTGTTGGCTGACCTGCTTTTGAGGTGCGTAGAGTCGTACCGCTGAAGAGGCTGCAAATAGGACTGTGATCCCAGGTCTAGCGTTTCGGTAGGTAATGATTTTGAAAATTAAAAAAAAAAGTCCCCCCAAAACATACATACCTTTTTTCTTCCCCGCATGCGCACATTTGCACGCCTACCACTGCAAAAGTTGACACACATTTCAGTTGCCCTGGAGGGGTCATCAAGTCAAAGCACATTTTGCATTTGTTCCCCTCTCAGTTAAATAGCATCAGGCTGGAGAGACAAAATACAAAGGAAGGGGGGGGAAAAGTTTGATTTGTATCAAATTGATGCAACTTGGACCTCTTTGAAATTCCACTGAGATATAATGGAAACCTTCGTGCAAGATAGTCGGAAGTCTCTTCTGACTTGTTGATGGAAGAAACTCTATGAATAGTAAACCAAAAATTTTAGAAGGCTGTGAAATTTCAGCAGTGTTTTTTTCTGAGCATGTCTTTTCTGACTATTTCTGTGTTGCATTTTCCCCTCGAACGGCTTCGCTAGTGGATTTTGCAGATGAATCTGGAATTTGCAACATGACCCGAGCGAGGTTGTTTTGAAGCTATTGGGTACTTCCAGATTCTTTTATGATCATTGGGACATGAAGATGCTTAGCATTTGTGAAAGGTAAGGGATTGTGTTGCTAGGGGATTGTGTTGAAACCTGGTTTAAGCACTTTTTTTCAGTGTGGTGCCTAATTAGATTCCCCAAAGATGACTTCAAGTGGCAGGTGACCCAGTAAAGGTCAAATCAATTGAGTAATGAATAAACAGGCTGATAAATTCTTTGAGAAGTACACTGCTTTTCATCAGATCAAACTTGTTACCCTGAAGGCAATGGAACAAATTGGAAAAAAATTGAAAACAGAGAAATATAGCAAAATAAGGCTTTCGTTTTAATCCATGGAACAAGTTATGTAGGAATATCATTTACTCTTGGCCAGTGAAAGTCTATATGATATTGAAGTTCTGTAAAATGTTGTATTCCAGGCTGGTATAAATTTGATGGAGGGATGGCTGAATGCTCTTACTTGCGTCATGTGGTTACTTCATAATTCTTTCTGGTCTAAAAAAAAATAATTTGTCAGTTGTTTAGGATCAAGTATCCTTAAAAATAACAAAGGGTTGTGCATAAAGAAACGATTAATAAATTACTACTGAAAACATTTTTATACCTTATTTTCCCAGCTTAAAATCAGTCGGGAACTGAAACGCTACTGTATGACTCAGCTTGCAGCGCAGAGGAGGTCCAGTGCAGTTGTTTGCAGTAGGCTTTTTGGTAAGCTGGGTTTACAACCCCTTAAAAAGGATAGCTGTTTTGAGGCCAGGAATAGAGTATTTTTGGGAAACTGAGTATAATTAAAGCATTTCAGACTGGATGCTCGAGCGTGGAGGCTCCTGAAGTCTTCTGTTTCTGGGATCTTTAGAAAAGCTCACCTGAAACTGGAAAGTTAAATTAACCTTTGAGTTAATACTTAATTAATGGACTATTTGGGGTTGGTGTCCCATTTTGGTCTGTTGAGCATTAACCTGTATGAAGTCCGGATCCACGTTGACGTACAGTCAAAGTACTGGAGCATTGGTTCTCTTTAAAAAAGTCTTCTTTTAGGTGTGTGGGCTGGGATTCAGCAACTTTTCCAGTCCTTAGGCAAAGATGAGTCTTTCCTTGCATATTTTATACCATGTTCATTTGTTGCTTGTCAGGATTCTTGGGGGAGTTGGCTCTTTTCACTGAAGTGTCACTGGTTAGTTTGAATCATGACTTTTCAACTTCATTATGCTTTGGGGAGGGGGGGAAGCAGGGTGGATGCAGACATTAGATGTATTTGGTTCTTCAAGAGGCGCTGCTGCCTGTGACGGTCAGCATCTGGCTGGGATGGTAGCTCAGGTGTCTATTTTCAAAAGGGGTTTTGTTAGTGAAAGCACTTTGTGATCAAAATTGGGATGAGTTGTTTTCTTTTCTGAGACCTTGACCCTACTGTCACTTGCGATGGAAACGAAACCCAAATTGGCTCTGCAGGTGCAGCAGCAGATTTTAGCAAGGGGATTTTGTGTCTTGCAGGTCACGCAGAAATGCCAGGGGGTTGTTATGACTTTGTCTTTCACTGTTTTGAAGCGGGAGGGGTGAGGTGCAGGGAGCCCCCGTGGAGCCTTCGGCATTTATCAGTTGTAGTAGAATCCAGGGTCAAAAATAGCTGAGAACCGCTGGTTTGGATTAGACGTGATGGATGAAGAAGTTTGTCTTTGGGTTAACCTGCCAGCTCCCTGGGCCAGCGGAAAAAACATGTGATAAACGTATTTCTTGAGCCTGCCTTTAAGCCCTCTGCAAAAGCTGTTGGGCTGGTGCGGTCCAGACAATTTCCAGGAACACCTGGGACCGCCTGCAGTGCCGAGGTCTCTTTGGGATCTGGTGCTTATTATTCATCACCCTTTGTTCTGTCTGCTTTCTCTTCCTTTCTTTCCTTGCCCTCTTTTTCTCTGTGTGTGACGCTTCTCTGAGGCACAGCTCTTCTGCACCTTTATTGCAAGCTGGGTCTGAGCGGTGCCGAGAACAGCCGGGGCGAAGGGGAGAGAGTGCAGAAAAGGACGGAGGAGGCTGTGAATCATCTCAAAACTTAAAGAAAAAGCTGGAGCCTGTCCTGGTGATTTGCATTAAACTCTTATTTTCCATCCCATTAGAGAGAGACCTGTTTCTTCTTTTGCCAGCCAGCCGCTGTGAAAATAGTAGTGGGGGAATCCCGCTGATTCCACCTAAACCTTTGTTATGCATTTGTAGGATTGTGATATGATGCTGTTCCTGATAGTGGCTGAACTCAGAAGAATATATAGCATTTAATCTTTCTTAAAAGCAACAAAATTATCTGAGAATTTTTTGCCCCTCTGTGGTATGCGTTTAATCTATATTAGATCAAAACTTCTTTTAAATGTTTGGTATAGTGGAGATAGCTGGTCTCCCTTTCATCCCAGCTGAGGCTTTTGTTATTCTAGGCACTGTCTAAAGCTGCTCCTGCCCTTAGGAACTTAATTTAATTTTTTTTCTTTTTGTCGTCGTAAATATGCAAACAGTATTTTGCCCATATTAGAAGTGGAAAATGAAGTAGCGAGAGACAAAATGATTTGTCACATGTCAAGCAACAGCCGTGGCACCTCGTCCTTCCAGCACAATGACAGACTGGTGTCCTGGAGAGAGAGAACTGTGGAGGGGAGAGGAGGTCACGTCAGGGTTTTTTCTTCTGAGTATTTATCAAAGGAGACTTTAAATTTGGAGTTTTATTTCGGTCAGTGCTGTTTGCTGTACAGACATCTACTAAATGGGTTGTTGTATTCTATCAGGAAAACACATTGTTGTCGTTGTCCAAATGATTCTCAGCAATCAATATTATCTTTTCTGGGGGGAATAATAATAACATTTTGTGAATGTCTGGAGTTAAAGTGATTTTCAGCGCTTATCTACACTTTGTTTTCTCTCATCCTGAAGTAAATTCATTCACTCTTTACTAGTGTACCAAATTGATCCATAAACATTTCATTACCAGTAAACGTGTTGCTACTTCCATCAAGTATTTTATTTCTATGATGTTAATTGCATCCAAAGCTGAACACGGGGATGGCAGATAATGAAACCAAAGCTGCTATTAACAGACAAAAATTGGAAACTGCATTGTCTTCCTACTTTTTTTAAGTAGTTTTTCCGCATATCGTAGCAATCTGCTGTGTCACTTTTCAGCCCAGCGAATCTTGTATAATTTTTTCTGCTAAACAGCACAGGTCAGCCGTAGGAGGGGGGAGTACTTCCATCCGTAGGAGCTTAGTTTTATGGATTTCCCCTCTGGCAGACAAGGAAGAGGAGCTTTGATCTTCCACCTCTCAGGCACCTGTCTTTACTACAAAGGTTTGTATGAAGAGGAGCAATTGCTACCGCTTCTGCCATATCTTCAAAAGAAAATTACAGCCACTGTGGCATTGCATGGAGAGAGCGTGTCTCCATAGATGCGTGGTGGGTTTGCTGTGGGAACTCCCAGGCAGAGAAATGCTTCCTTATTAAACTTATTTAAACTGGAACGTCCCTCTCGAACCTGCAGCTCAGAGGGCCTGCGAAGCTGGAAACCTGTCCCGACAGCGTGACCTGCTCCACAGAGGAGCTGAGCAGGGGATGCAGGTTCAGGGCTGTGATTTAGAAACCCATCCTGGTTCTACATGTCCTGGAGTAATATAATGGAGGTGCCACGTTGAGATAGGAAGGAAGGAAGGAGGTTGGGTAATGCTCAGCCTGCCCTTGAGCTCCACTCCTTTCAGGTGCAACCTTCAGAACTAATCTACGTGGGCACTGAGGGGTTGGTCAAGGTCTGAAGACTGCCGTAGGAAAAGGTGTTGAGTAATGCAGCAGATGACTTGCTTGTGGACAGAGTCCCAGGAGGACCTGGTGTAGCAGAGGACTGTCAATGAGCTCAGTCGTGGCCTGGGGACAACAGGTCTGGGCTAGAGCTTGCGATGTGATTCAGGAACTGGGTTTGCTAATGGCTTTGTAAATTAGAACCAGGGCGGAGAACAACTAGGGAGCTGTGAAGGTACTGGAGCCTTGAGCCATAAGTGAATAACTACCGTTACAAAGGAGGCTTTTTTTTTTTTTTTTTTTAAGGATGGGAAGGGGGTGGGTGTTGCATTCAGCTTGAGTAAATTGTGATAAATTACCCTGGAAGTAACTACTGTATTCGGCATGACATTATTATCAAGGATATGTTTGGATCGGCAAAAACCCCCTTTTGTTCAAGAGGTAAAGGACAACATGCATCCTTTTTAGCTGCATCGTGTATATGCTTGTCATTAATGTTCTGCTCCCTTTTGTTGTAGGTACTTGGCATTGTCCACATAAGAAATAGCAATTTGCATTTTAGAACAGCAATGTCTGTTTTGATTAAGAACAACACTTCCCCCTGCTATCCTGTTCCCATGAATATTTAAATGAATTAAGCCCAGCAAAGATTTTATTTCGGCGTAATGACTTATAAATGTGACTTCTTATGTCTGTGGAAATGAGTGAAATGCGACAGGCGCAGCTCTTAATACACCTAATTACGGAATTGGTGCCCTCCAAGAAGCTGGGGCAGCAGGCTTTTCTCCTTAGAAGACGTTACATCTCCGAGCTTGCCGTGATCGCTTGTAGCTGCACGCGTCTTCCGTCTGCTTCGCTATTAGATTTAGTATTTAAGATTCTGCGTTGATACTAAAAACTCTCATTTTAGAGAGAACAGGCCTAAGCAAGCAATGCGGTCTGTACAAAAGGTGTTGGACAGGCTTTGTGCAGTGCTGCTGTAATCCTGAGACCAGCCAGGGTTGGGTTTGAGGCCCTAAACGTCGCCTTGGTTAGCTGAATGTCGGCTCCTGTGAGGAGACCTGGATAGGGAAGAGATCGGAGATGCTCTAGAGAGATTCTTGTATTTCAGTAATTTCTGGGAGGATGGTTGCAGACGATGATATCCGCAGAGAGATTCCGGTTTGTAGCAAATAGGTGGAATTGGATTTGCTCAGGTTTTTTTTTTTGTCAGGTAATGAAACATCTAGACCACCTTTGAAAACTGTGCATCAGACTTAGAGCGAGAGCCTGGTTTGGGAAATTGTTGGATACGCTTGAAAAATCAGTCTCTTAAGGCTTCTGTGGTGGGGCCCTTTATTTAAAAAAAAAGAACATATAGGCATAATTATTGGCTGCTTTTGAAGATCTTTCTCCTACTTTCTTAGGCATATCCAAACCTCAGACACCCATAATTTAGAGAAGCTGATATTACTGACTGGTAATGTGGATTAAATACAGAGTCTATATTTATACTAGCGGTCACACTGGCGTCCAAAGAATTGTGTCGAAAATCACCGCTCTTGGGAGTAATGCAGCAATCCCATTAGCGACGGGGCAATCTTTGTGCTAGATGCTGCAAATAAGAGACTTACCTGCCCCAAGGAGTTCACACATGCGCAAGACAACATGCAAAAATGGTGATGGTGGCTGGGATCAGAGATCCTAAGGAGCTAAAGGAAGGAAAGCGTGGGGAGGAGGAACTTGAGAGTAGTCCTGAGTGCCTCTTCACACGCTTTTCAATCGCTCCTTACAAATTCCTGCGGCTGTTCTTCCCAGGGAAGACCTAAGTAGTACCTGGTGGTGACCGCTGCGCTGCCATGGTGGGGCAGCGGGTAAGAAGATGGCATGTACCTCTTGGCTGCTATTTGATTGAAAAGCTCGGGCAGTTTGTATTTAGAAAGATGGTTTTGAAAATAACAGCCCGAAATGGTAAAAAGCGTTCGTCGTTTTGTGAGAAACTTGTGTTTCTGTGGAGCACGTTCAAGGAGCGGGGGAATTTGGGGGAATACCTTGGAGCTGACTCTTTCCTAAGGAAGCTCGGGCAAGGCTGCGTGTTCAGGAGAGTGTACCAGCAGCTGAGACTGCCAGCATTAAAACTCACTCTGTGCTTGGGCACCACTCAGATTGGGTGAATGAGGCAGGGGAACGAGCCTGTCGTGCTCTGAATTCTTGAATGTTCCCAGGTTGTAGTAATATTTCACTTCCCCCCCCTCCATCCTAATCCTTTAAAGTGTTGGGGGGGAGAAGATGCAGATTTCTTTCTTAAGCGGATCGGTCTTGACTCAATTTAAATCCAGCTAAGAGTGCTAAATTGACAAGTAAGTAGGTGAGTCAAGTGCTAACAGTCTCTTTTAGAACAAGCTGTAGATGTGTTGTGATTCTAATTTATTTCTTTATAACTCTCCTAATGGAATAAAATGTACAAGAGGGAGATAAATACTTGGATGACTAACAAGAGGGTGATGGGATATAGTTTTAAGTGAAGTCAGCATCCCCGGAGGTAAATGACAATTGAAATTACGGAAGCTTATTAGAAGGATGTTCTCACCTGATGGAAGGTGGTCTCCAGGGGACCACACTGAAGGGAATCGAGAGCGGTGCTCAGCCTCTGAGCTACGCTGGGATTTTGATTCTCTCCCCATTTCTGCTACCAATTCTGCTCTGCGTTTTTAGGAACGTGATTTATTGCCTTTTCTTTCACCCCTTCTGCCCCCCCGGTGCAGTGAACACTGTTCCGGCAGACACCAAGAATTCCCTCCCCATGGGAGTCATCACCCAGTCTTGGCAGAGACACCATTTCAGGTGGTTCACGGGCAGAAACCTTGGAGCTGCTTCCCCGGGACAGACAGACGTCCAGAGCGTGAAGCAGAAAGTCAACTTTGTGCTATCTGCCCCCTGCTCTCTGAAAAGTGCTATTCCGTAATGAAGTGAGGAATTTGAAACTGAAGAATTTGCCTTGACACTAAGCGGAAAAACTTGACGAGCTTGGCACGAGCGCTGGCTTTTGCCATGAGGAAGGGTCTGATGGACCTTTGGGATTAACTGATGCGTGTAAAATAATGGAACACCTAAATATCCTTTTCAGAGATGGTGAAAAAAACACAGATATCCCCCCAAATTTGTTTTTTGGGGGTAAAATAGATTTTTATTTCTTTGTGGATGGATGGATTAGCAAATAACTCTTCCAAAGCATTTTCAGTATAAAAATAAGAACTTGATATTTTGCCCATAAAAAAACCTTTTCAAGAGGCTGACTTTTTATCCAGCTGCTGATTCTTAAAAATTCTTTAGGGTCTCTGTAAGTCGTATGTGCAAAATCCTATCATGTATCACAGTGAACAGCTGAAATACTTCCTTTTTCTTTTTCTTTCTTTTTTTTTTTTTTTTAATAAGGTATCTCTCTTTTTTTGCCTTAAAGGTATGAGGAAGATGAAAAATTGAAGTATTATAAGCCTTTGTATGGAGAACTGTCTAATGAGGCAGCTTTATCTGCAGCATTGAGAAGATTGGTCTGCGAACATAGGTCGAAAAAGCCTAAAATATGTCATTATTGCTAATATAGTGTATTTGATCTAGCCAAGAATCTTAATCTTCAGATATCTTACAAGGACTGAGACTGAGGGATATATCAGATTGTCCAGCCATAACTTTGTCTGTTACGCTGCTATAGTGATGATCTCTGAGCTGGTAAGTTCAATTAACTTATTGAAGTTGTATTCCAGAAATTCAGCAGAAAATGATTTTAAGCTGCTGTAGATTTTGTGCTAATCTTAAAGGAGTGCCTTAGATTACGATGAAACAAATGAAGGCTCTAAGAATCTTTTTCATATTTTAAAATCATTTTATTGTCAGTGGGGAAGGACCACGTCAGAGGCTTTATAGACTTCCTCACAAGATTATCTTGACATGTTTTTAATTGCATTTTGTAATATGTTTTCTGTAATAATGGGTGGAGGAAAGGTGAGCAAATGAGACTTTTTAGCAGCTGTTGGTGAGATTTATGCAGAGGGCATAATTGTGATTTGGAGTCCTGTTGTTTGTTTAAAGAATAAAGGGGAAGAGAAGAGGGACACTAAAAAAAAAAAAAAGAGAAAAAAGTGAGTTGGGTTAGAGGGGACAGGAACACGTTTGTTATTTCAGCCCATTCGGTGTACCATTTAAGCATCCTTCAAGGTACCTTGAGTTTGCAGCCAGTGAGCTGTGCCTATAAACCCCTTTGCCCTTTGATTGCAGCAAAAGCAGGGTTGTGGAGGACAGTGCCCTGCCCTGCCGAAAGGGTTGCGAGCTGGGAGATCGGGACACCTGGGCTCTGGAAGTGCTGTGATCTCCCTGCCCTCATTTACAGGTCCCTTGTTCCTGTGATTGAGCAACTGCAAATTAGGGTGAACTACACGGAGTGTCAGGGTTGCCCTGTCCTGACTCACGATCTGGTACGTCATTAGCATACGCTGTCCTGCTAACTATGTATACAAATGAGCATTAAATGCGTAACTGCGTATGGACTTATAAAGCCCTTGGGAAGATTTAGATGAGATCTGAGGAAGAAATTGTTGCCTGTGAGGGTGGTGAGACCCTGGCCCAGGTTGCCCAGAGAAGCTGTGGCTGCCCCATCCCTGGAGGTGTTCAAGGCCAGGTTGGACGGGGCTTGGAGCAACCTGGTCTAGTGGGAGGTGTCCCTGCCCAGGGCAGCGGGGTTGGAATGAGATGAGCTTCAAGGTCCCTTCCAACCTAAACCATTCTATGAAGTCGGGCAATGTGAAAAGCATCCCTTACAGAAGAGAGATGCTGCGGCTGAAGCTTCACTGGAGCTGCCCACACAGGTAAATGAGCCTGGGTTCCCCTCTTCGCATCCATGCAGCAAGCACAGGCGACGGTATTTCCTTTCCTTGGCACAGTACGGTAGCACATGATGACATTTGCTCTTCCCTCCTGCCAGCTGGGGCTCTGCTGGGCTGAGCCACGAGAAGGTCTTTCCTCCTCCACTCTACGGACGTGCTGAACTTGAAGGTGGAAATAAGTGGTCGTGGTAACTGCTATAAAAAAGCAAGTCCAATAGCTGTTGAAGTGGGGAGATTTTTATTTAGCTGAAGTCAACTGAAGTTAAATCAGGCCTTAGTATCAGAGCTTTTTATTTATACCTAGTTGTACGCTCAGAGAACTTCTGTCTGAAACTTCCTTGCTTTTTATTACGAAATGTGATTTCTATGTCTTTTAGTACTCTGTAACAAGGTAAATAGATTTTTCTTCTGTGCTTCGGAGGACCTAAAAATACAGCAAAATGTGTTGTTTGGGGTTGACAAAACCCAAAATGATATATTTTGGGATGTTTCTGTAGTTCTGTTCAAAGGCTCGTTTGCTCGTTTGGCTGTCGGAGCTGTCTTTTAATAGCTTTTAAATTAGTTATATCTTAGTCCCTCTGGTTGCTCCCCAAGTATGAGGTATTTACTCCATATTAGAGAAAATGCATATTCCCTAGAGCAAGGCACTGTGAAAACTCATCAGCTTTGCTATTTAGATTATTGCCTTCTTACACAAATTCTTTACAAGAAGCTTGTGTATTATCAGAAGCTCTTGTTCTGTTAGTTAGCACCGTCAAAGGAGAGTGGATGGGCATAATTACCAAGTAGTTCTGGACTGGTGAAGTGGATAATGAAAAGCGCTACCGACATAGTCTTTGCATGCCATTAAAAAAAATTAAGATAATGATTCAACAGCCCGAGTTTCACCTGTACTGTTGGTAGCAGCTCTGTGTTCTGCGATCTTCCTGAATATATGTAGCGCTGCCCTGAGTCAGATGCTCTTTCACCGAGTCATAGAATGGTGCAATATCCTCTTTTTGACAGCGATCAGCGCCAGCAAAAATACCCTCTGCTCCGCAGTCGTAGAGTAATACGCCCTCAAGGGAAGATTTCCTCCTGGCATCGATTAATTAGAGACTGGCTTGTTCCTTGAAGGGGGTTACGATTTCTGAAAGCCTTGTTAGGTTGCTTGGGGATGGGGGGTTTATATGCAACAATTCTGGCTGGTTTTGTGAGCCCTGTAAATGCCCACTCCTTTGGTGGCTTTGGCTGAACTCTTCTCCTCAAACGATATCCCTAAAGCAAGGGTATTTGCCATAGTTGACTAAGCGTCGTATGCTCGTGCCCAGGGTATTTTAAAGCTAATCACATTCATCTAAGGGTAAAGGCTATTTCTCAGCCACTTCATAAAGTTCTTAACAGTCTGGACCCGCTGCACTTACCAGGGAAGGTATGACACACTTGATACCTGCTTTCCATTTTGCCTGTTAACTGAAAGAAAATGAAAGGGTTTATTTCAGAAGCAAGCTACTCACTGCTTTATGTAGGAAAACCATTTTTTTTTTAATGATGCTAAAAATTTCCAGCTTGCGTAGTAGCCAGTGGATAACTTCCACTCTTGGAACATTAAAAATTGAACGGGTATTTGGACGTGATTTGGTCTGGAGTTAATGACACCTTTACTGTTGGCTTCTGCGGAAATGGATGCAATCATGTAGGCAACAAAAAAAAAAATCACAAAGTCCAGTAAGAAATCAAGGGTTGCCTTGGAATTGCCTTTAGATAGGACAAGGTCTTCTCGCATGTTAATCGACTTAATTTACACTGAGAACTTGATTTATAGACTGGGTGAGACTTTTTTCCCTTTACCTTTAAAAACTCAACAGAATTCTTCATGAAATCCTACAAGGAGGTTCAAAACACTTAAAAATGCATGATTAATTTCTCTCCTGTTCTGTAGGGCTTTTACTGAATTGTTCATCCTTGACTAGGATGTCCTGGGAGACTTGTGACAGAATTACTCAGAAAATTTCGTATTCAGGGAGTTTTTATGCTGCATATCTTCTTGCTATGAAACACTGCTCAGAGAATGATGATAAGGAGGGAAAATTGCACAGGGAGTGTTACACTGCAAACATCTCTTCACTGCTAATGTGATTAAATGCATTTTGTAATAGCTGATGAAGATCCATTGCAACCTACCAAATTCTGAAAATTAGCAAGTATATGGATTAACATGACCCCAAAATTAAAATCCAGAATACTGCCTTGTGAAACATCCGTTGTTTCGACTACTATAGCTTAGCTGTCATCATTGAAGCTGCAAATAGATGAGGCTCTGGACTGATCCTTCTTCCCCTGAAATTAAGTGTTGGGTTTGACGACTAATTGCACAGATGATCCGTTTAGCTTAGAGAGCAGGTATTTGCCTAATAATTGCTTTAGCTTCTGTGTTTAGTGGTTTCCAGCGATGGTGATAAGTGCAAGTGCTAAGTAGGTTACTGCTGTGGTCCCCTGTGGGCACAGCATGGACTGGGATGAGGAAAGGCTGCCTCCTTCCCAGTGCTTCCTCGTGTCGGCAGCACGGTTAGCAAGGGGTGGAGAGGTTTGCTCTACGGTAAGGGGCTTTCCCCATGGGATCAGCTAAATCACGCAGGAACTTGGAGCCTTTTCTTCTTCCCGTGTCAAAAGCTGCGTTTTAACTAAGACCAAAAAAACAACCTCACCCCAAAGGGTAAGTATCTACATGGTGAACTCTTCTGAAGACAAAACTCATTTCTCTTTCTTCCCAGTCACTAAATCTTATTGTTGGCCATCTCTGCAGAGCCGCAGCCGGTGTTCTGCCTGAAGAAGACATTTAGCTCCCAGCACGTTCGTAATGCTTGTTCTGTCCCTACTAGTCCTCTCTTGATTTTCAGGTCATGGCAGAAAGGAGAAGGATGAAGTATTTTCAGGAGGACTGGGTTCTTACAGCTCTCTTGCCTTTTCCTAAATCCCAGCCTCTGTGTCTCGGTGACTTAAACACACCCAGTATGCACCCGCTTGAAGCGAGTCCACTTTATAAACCGATATACTACTAGTATGAAAGAATGTATTGGGGGTGTGGTAATCGGTGGCTATTTAATAAAACAGTTAATTTTATTTTTGGCACTTTGTGAAGATGTCCCACACGGTTTCTTCGTAGTGTTTACCGGCGAGTCCCTGGGCTAGGAGGAAGGGGATGATGTTGAGTAGGTCTCTCAGCAGAGATTTATGAGTCATTCAAGTGGGCACTGCAAGCAAGGCGTGCCAAATTTTGGCAGCCAGTCTAGTTTGGGAACAGAGGACTTTTTTTTTTTCCTCTCTAATGAGAAAGCTATATGTAATATTATGCATAATGACAAGGGCCAAATAAGTATCTGCAGTCAAGTCTAATAAGATTAAAGACTGCAGCAAGAAAGAGCTGTTGTATATGGAGTTCACGTCCATGGCCAAGTACCACGGCGTCTATAAAAGATGACGCTTTGTTCATGCAAAACAGTTTGACACTCTGTTATTGAATTTTTGTACAGAAAACACTTTGGTCAGGTTTGAATTCTCCAAGGAGGCCTGCAACGTGGTGTTATGACGGTGCAGCTGTTCAAAACACAGAAATCTGCGGAAGGAAAAGCAACGCTGCTTCCACCTTCCCTGCTCTTCTGGCCTTTCCCGGCTCGGGCTATCTGTTGTGCGTATCACAGAGATCTTGCGTTTAGCAAACACCTCCAGGTCTTTATCAGCATTGAGAGATTTACTGGCCTCCCGTGCAACTCTGACTGCACGTGCTCTTTCTTAACATCTGGAACTGGCGTGCCGTACTCTGTTCAAAGGGGCTGATTTATTTTTATCAGAGAATTATGAATGTATTGTACACGTATTCCATCGTAGCAAAAGTAACTTATCTACTGCCTGCAGATCAGAATGTGATGCTGTTATGTGGACTGTGAATACATCTTTAAGTTCCTCTTGTAGAAAAGTTCTCACGTAAACCTCTTTTTCGCAGCATGTACAGCGAGTAAAGCTTACAAGGAAGCAGGTGGCATTTTTCCTGCAGCTTAAAGTCTTGGACTAAACTTGGACCTCGTCTGGAGCAAGGGCTGAATTTCAGAGAAAGCACTTGGCCAGTTTTAAAAGGCCCAGCCTGCTCCCGCAGCTTTCCTTCCTGTTAAGGAGAGGAAGAGGAGCAGAAAAAGGTTAGGGAGTAAATCAGACTGACACGATGGAGACGATGAGCTTCCTTGATGTGTTCATTGCGGATGTTTAAAATATGTTCCCTGTGTAAAACACAGTGCAGGACGCCAGTTGCCAAGTTGAGAGCAAGATGATTGTGTGCTACTCTGACATCTGCTTGAAACTGTGGTGTCAAAGCTGCTACGTGATAGTTTCAGCCTCACAGAATCACAGAATCACCGGGGTTGGCAGGGACCTCTGGAGATCATCTAGTCACACACCCCTGCCAGAGCAGGGTCACCAACAGCAGGTTGCACAGGACGGCATCCAGGCGGGTTTGGAATGTCTCCGGAGTCAGAGACTCCACCACCTCTCTGGGCAGCCTCTTCCAGTGCTCTGCCACCCTCAAAGGAAAGAAGTTCCTCCTCATATTTAGGTGGAACTTCACATGTTCAAGTTTGTGCCCGTTACCTCTTGTCCTATTGCTGGGCACCCCTGAAAAAAGACTGGTGCCATCCTCCCAGCACCCTCCCTTGGAGTATTTATAGGCATTGATGAGATCCCCCCTCAGCCTTCTCTTCTCCAGACTAAAAAGACCCAAGTCCCTCAGCCTTTCCTCATAAGAAAGATGTTCCAGTCCCCTAATCATCTTCGTAGCCCTCTGCTGCCCCCTCTCCAGCAGTTCCCTGTCCTTCTTGAACTGGGGAGCCCAGAACTGGACACAGCACTCCAGATGTGGCCTCCCCAGGGCAGAGTAGAGGGGAAAGATGACCTCCCTCGACCTGCTGGCCACACTCTTGTTGATGCACCCCAGCATGCCATTGGCCTTCTTGGCCACAAGGGCACATTGCTGGCTCCTGGTCATCCTGTTGGCCACCAGGACTCCCAGGTCCCTTTCCACAGAGCTGCTTTCCAGCAGGTCAGTCCCTAACCTGTACTGGTGCATGGGGTTATTCCTCCCCAGGTGCAGCCTCCTGAAGTGGAGTGTTCCTCTTAGGTTATGGTGATCTTCAACAACACGACCAGGGAGACAGGGATAGTACAAGCCTTCGGGCTTCGTCTGAACGTGCATGCAATTACTTATTGGCTTGTTTGTTGTTTTTTGGTTTGGTTTTTGACAGCTTCAACATCTGCAGTAATTTGCTTCTGTGGCTCACATCAAACATTTTAGAAACAGACAGATCTCCAAAACAGAAGACACCTGCACACTGCCATGTCAGCACTTTAAAGATCCTTTCCATTCTTTTGGCTAGAAGTCTGTAACAGATTCCGCGACCTGATCGAGAAGGCTAGCTCGCATGCTCACTGTAAGCTTTGCACACTTCAGACTCTGTAAACTTTATTCATTTTCTGGGGTTTATTAGAGGGTTTTCACTGGCTTGCATACACAAGGCTTTATGAAAGGTTATCTTGGTTTCTGTAAATGAAATTCTGGCTTTGATTGGAACACTTGAGCCCAAAGAGACGGTGACTGGTTTATAAGCATTTTCATCTCAGTATGAATGCTCCAATCTCTCCTTTAGACAGACCCTAATCCCACGGATCTTTCAGAAGGGCTGAAGATCGCTGTGTTTCTGTGGAATCATTAGGGGCTGCAGGTACTCGGTATCTCTGAAAACCAGCCTGCTTCCACTGAGATTTCTAGCTGCAAACTCAGGTGCCAGATTTGCCAGGGATTTTTTTTGCACGTACTGGCCTTTCCTAGCGGCTCCGTGGCTCTATCCCCTAGATCATGTACCACTCTTGATAAGTCATATTTGTCCGCTTTGCTCCAGCGGAGCAAACAGCGCTGTGGATGCTAGCGGAGTGTCTTCTCAAAGTGCTGTAGCTCAGAGGGATGTCACTTGAATGGCTCTTAAAATTAGGTCTGTCTGGGAGCGAATCATTTAAATTCCACAGTTAAAACTCCTGGTGATTGAGAACAAATGAAACTGCTCTGAAGGCTTCAGAAACTTGCTAATGGCTAGAAAGAAGAGGGTCGGGGTCTTCTTGGGAATCGTTTAAAATCCTTCCCTCCCCATTACTCACTCTTTAAGTGACACCTTGGTAGTTGCACTAGGGTAGTTAAATATATATTGTTAATAGCACAAGCTTTTGTAGGTAGGGCTCTTTGTTCCAAAATGAAACCCATTTATTTTCATGCTGGTTACCACCAGTTGGCCAGGCTATGAAATATTCGTAATTACCCAGAAATGGATTCAGATCATAGTACCGTGGTAATTCACAGAGGTCCGGTAGATGTATTGTTGGGGTATCATTCAGCAGTCACTCAGCGATGATGAGCCTGAAATCACCCAGCGTCGCTTGGTCCCTGACTTCTGGTGGATTGGCGCTGGGGAACGCGTGATTCTGCAGCCTGGCTCACGCCACAATCACACAGAATCATTGGGGTTGGCAGGGACCTCTGGAGATCATCTAGTCCAACCTCCCTGCCAGAGCAGGATCACCCACAGCAGGTTGCACAGGACGGCGTCCAGGCGGGTTTGGGATGTCTCCGGAGTCGGAGACTCCACCACCTCTCTGGGCAGCCTCTTCCAGTGCTCTGCCACCCTCAAAGGAAAGAAGTTCCTCCTCGTGCTTAGATGGAACTTCCCATGGTCAAGTTTGTGCCCATTACCTCTTGTCCTATCACTGGGCACCCCTGAAAGAAGACTGGTCCCATCCTCCCGGCACCCTCCCTTGAAGTATTTGTAAGCATTGATAAGCTCTTAAAGGAGCAATTCTGCACCCAGCTGAGGAGCTCACCAGCAGTACTCCTCTGCCTGCTCGCAGCTTACCTGAAGAAAGCCCACTTTGGGACCTCTAGGATTAGAGATAGGAGCGGTCTTTTAGCTGTAGGTGACCCAGTATTCTGGGTGCTTTGAAGGTTTGGGCTGAGAGATCTTGGCTGCCAGGGGCCTGGGGTACTTGAGAGGTTGGCAGTGCCCGGAAAATGTCAGCAGTGGCTATAAATGCCGATAAATCGGATGGCCAGTTGCATCTTATTGTGTGTTTTCAGTGTTCTGAGTCTGTTGGAAAGCAATTCCGAGACTGAGATTGTTCTAGAAAGCATGAGGTAAGTAAGTCTGGTTCTATTGTGTTTTCTTTTATTGCCCCGTTTTTCCACCCAGGATGTGACTTGGTGGCAGACCCAGCACTGATGCTTGCCGTCTTCTTAAAGCTCGGTCTTCAGGTGTCCTGTGCACGTGCAGAGACCTCAGCTTGCTGCTCCCGGGAGCGTAACCTCCTAAAGGGTAACCACTGAGTATATGGTGTTCATGGCTAGAAAACAAAGCAGAAGTGCTCAAAAGTCACTGTTTTCTTTAAGCGAGCAGACTTGTAACCTGACAAGGATTTTCATTACAGTTTACATTGTGAGCTGATAATCTTTGGCATGTCCTGAGTGCTGCTTCAGAGTCATGGGTCCTCCATAAGGGCGTTACGTTCCAGGGACCCTGAGCTGGCTGCGGGGGGGACACGCGTTTTTACAGCTGGGTGATGTGGGCAGCCCCTTGCAGACACATCTGCTGGGATACCCACTCCGCTCCCGCCTTGGCACAATTTGTAAATCCCCGTTTCTCGTCCGGAAGGCTCTCACCTTGCTTTTTCAGGTGCGGGAGAGGCTTTTTGTGGAAGGGCAGGGTCTCTGGGCGCTGCCTGCGGTGGTTTTGTGGCACACGGCAGGCGGTGCGGGTGAATAGAAAGGGGAGGGGGAGGAGATTAGTTCAGGATAAACCCGTGTCTCGGTGATTCCTTGCAAGCTGTGGCTCTTGACGTCAGCGGAGCAGTACCGGTTTCCATCTGCCGAGGATCCAGCCCATTAGGAGTGCAGCAAGCCCAGTTCTCTGGGTAAAAATAAATTCCTACAGAGAAGGCAGAATCCTCGGCAAATGTGTGTGGATGAGGCTTGGGGAATTTCTCACAGGAAGCAGGATAGTAACACCTTCAAACAAGCCTGCACTGTGTTACATCCCTCAAGACCGCGTGCGGCAATCTGTAGGCCTGTGGAGTCTCCTCCTTTCCACCCCCCTCCTCTTAAACGGGATCTGATTTTCTTTTTCTTGAGTGCTGCGGGCACTTCCATCATTTGTTATGCAGCTTTGGTCCAGTAATTAGAGACGCGCTGTGTGCTTTAGAATAATCCTCAGAAAACCCTGGGGTAAAGGGGATGGGGGAAGGAGAGGAGATTACACATAATCAACTCCGCTATTTTATTTTTTTTTTCTTTCCCATTTGGGGGCCCAACCAACTGACGTAAAGCAGCACGGAAAGCACTGGAAAGGGCGCAGTTTGGAAACATTATTAATGGCAGGGCAGCTGCTTTCAGGGGAAAGATCGCTCCTAACCTCGGCTTACTGTTCTGTGCCTCCAGGGCAAGGGGCAGCCCAGGCTTCTGGTTCCCTGGTCTAAATCCAGGAGATTTCATTCAAGGAGACTCCTGAGCTGCGAAGGTATCTGTTATCACCGATGCTGTGTGTACACACACGCGTATCTTATTGCTGGATGGGAAGTTTGCCTCGGAGCTGGTGTGGGAAAGGCGGCTGGGATGGAGTGTGTGCACCGTGCGAACAAGTCTGGTGGGGTGGAAGGAAACCTCTTGCCCCAGTTCACCCACCAAGTTCCCATTAGGTAGGTGTGAGGCGGAGGCAGGCGTTTTCCCTGTTGCCCATCCTTGAATATGGTTGCCTCCTTTTCTAATGGAGAATACGGGGATTATTTTTTCTCTGGAGCTCAGCACACCAGCCATCCGAAGGCTTCCAAGCAGGCTGCGGCAGCCAGTCCAGTGCTTCAGGACAGGTTCTCCTCTTCCCCTGTTGAACCTGGACTTCTTAGGAACCTATGGAAGTCGTGTGTAAAGCATTTGGAGTGATGTCTGTATTCTCCCATTGGGGGAGATCGTTTTGTGATGCTTTATACCCTGCTGTGACACTTCAGATGTATTTCTCTACAGTGACTGATATTGTTAAGCTATCAGGCAAGAGTTTGGTACCCAAAGCGAGCTTAAAAACACAGTTTGAATTATTGAAAATGAAAACATTTGGGATTTGTATAAATCTTTTCTACCTTTTTTTTTTTTTCTTTTTTAAGAAATTTGTTTGCTCTCAAATTCATGCCAAGCCTAGTTCTCTTAAATAAAATGAAAATTTTGGCCACGCCACCACCTTCCCCTGGGGCTGAGCATAGTCCTGGTGGCCTCCAGCAGTATTGGTTTATGCTGCCGAGCTGTGTCAGGAGTGTTTGGAAATTGGATGGGAGACCTCCAGGGTACTCTCCAGTGTATGTTGGTGGTTCAGTAAATGCTGCTTCTCCAAATTGTTGTTAATCACGTTTATTGCAGCCCCCAAGAATAGGCCTCTGTTATGCTGGCTGCAGGTACGTAGTGAATTCATACCAGGTCAGCTCGAGGAGGCTTTTAGAAGGAGCAGAAAGCTATGGTGTGACATGACACTGCTGTTCGGAGCAGCTCCGAGACGCTGCCAAAATCTATGGGGAAAAAATATTATTGAATTGCTGACAAAGACTAAAGGAGCAAGGAAGACTCTCCTGTACAAAATCAAAGTTTTTTATCTTTTCTGATATATATATATATATAAAAAAAAAGCGGGAAAAACTGCACAGATCATATTCCTATTAGATTAAGATATTTGGGCTTCCCGAGAGTGCAACAATGTCCTTGAGAGAGAGCCGCTTTGACCAAAGGCTGTAAAACAACCCAACTAACAGGAGGAGCCGCGGTTCCCCTGTTTCAGCAGGACGAGAAGGACGAGCTCGTTGAGGCTGGCCGGAGCCTTTAGGATGAGCACCGAGCAGTGGTGATACCTGGCACCTTGGCCTTCTGGACCTGCAGAGGAATCCCCCAGGGAGGACACAGGGTCAGCTAAGGGAAACGTACGACTCGTACGGATGTGTGTCTGTCTCAAACTCGGAATCACTTTTAGACAGTTTTTAATCCTAAGTTGTGTTTCGTAACCGTTTATCTTGATCTCATCCTATGACCTTGCATCTCTCTTAGTCTTAGCTATGTGATGGCACGAAGCATTTTCCTTTGTTTAGATTGCCATAGCCTAGTTCCAGAGTGTCAGGTGACAAAGAATACCTTGATTATGCTGCTTAACTTTTGTTCCTAATGACTGATGTTCACTCTTGGCAGAGATGACTGATTTGATTTCCATTTAAATTTGTACGTACGGGTGAGGACCCAATCATAAAGAATAGCTTTTTAGTTGGTTGGGTTTCTGGGTTTGATCAAAATCAAGATTAAAATTGAGGTTATGTGTATGGTAATGTTAAAATTCTGAAAACTGTTCTCAAGAGAAGTTTGCTTAAAGTGGTAAGACTGCTTCTGAGACCTGCTGATCGTAAAAAGATCTTCATGTAGTCTAAATGGCGCGTGGATTTTTTGGACTGGCTTCTTGTTTCAGAACAGGACACACTGGGAACACATTTCTGGTTGATTTGTGCATGTCCAGTTTCTTTACATAGCTCAGGGCTCCAGAATCTGACTTAGATCTGCCACTGAGATCTGACAAATTCTACACGTTTTACATTAAGTGTATGTTTATAGTATATTTTAATGCAGTATGTATACATATACATGTACGTTGGGACTTGGCATTTTAAGCAGTAGATTTATCTTCATTTATCCATTTTACTGTTAGATATATTCTGCACAGAAAATCATACATATCTTTGAATAGAGGGTTATGAATTTATTCAGAATGGTATTAGAGTTTGAATCCTTAGCTGATTTCTCACTTATTCCCCAAATTCCCTGAGCTATTAGTTTATTTACAAGGCTAATGAATGCCCTATTTTTTTTTTTCTTTCTCCTATGTCAACAGCATAATATTACTCTCTTTTTTTTTTTAAATTAACACTTTGCCTACAAATCTTTGAATAGTCTCTTGTTCTAATCAGTAAATAATTGGAATAATAACTCAGACTTAGAGCTGTTACTGTAATCATCATCATCATCATCTCACTGCCGTGACTTTTGTCCGTGTCCCAGCTGGAGCAGCAGTAACGCGAAGGCACGACGGCGAGCAGTAGCGTTTCTGCAGTGTTTGCAGCATGTTCGAAACCAGAGAGGTCGCTGGCCGAAGATTTGGGAAAACCTGTGCTGATAAAGCTTTCCTGTCCAGTTGGCAGAAACAGGAGGTCTGTTCAGATAAAACGCCGCTGGAAGCGTAGGTGTTTCAGGGCGTTTATCTAAACTGGGCCAAAAAGTCTGACACTTTTTGTTTTGTGTTGCATTTTGATTCCGAGTACCTATTTTGAAGCAAGAGCACGCAGCACGGATCAGAATAGGGATTTGCGGTGGGCCAGTAGTTCAGCCGTCTGCTGTTAAAATGTTGCTCTGAATGTTCAATTTAAGACAATTAGGCAGCGGGAACAGACTTGATTATTTTCTTTTTTTTCTTTGCAGAGTTGAGAGGAGCTGTTTGTGGTTATTTTAAGTTTTTATTTGTGCACGGTCGCAGACCTGCTGCTTGCCTCTAATGCTGTAAGCATGGCAGAGCAGATACCGGGGTTCAGGAAAGTTTGTCAGCTTTGAAAGAACTGTCTTTCCCTCGAGAATGGTTTGAGGCGTTGTGCAATGTGCACACGTAGAAGAATATTCTTATTTGAAAATAATTGGAACAAGATATACTTGACATTCGAAGTCTAAGACAATAAACAGGAATTTCGATTAATGTGACATAGCACTTTCACTGCCTGCAAGCTAGTGGAAACAATAAAGAACTTCGGGGATTTTAATCTTGTTTGTCAAGTAATTTATCACAGTTGTTTTCCTAAATCTCAGAGATAATCAGCATCCGTAGCAAATGGAGACGGGATTAAACAGGAGCTCGCGCGTTGTTCTGTTAAACTGCGTCTTGTATCGCGACGCGTCGGGTTTTCACTGGGCGCAAGGCAAAGCGACGCGATTTCAGTAGCGTGATGCAATGCAACGTGTCGAACATTGAGGAGTGTCTGGAAGCGTGGTGTCTTCTCCTAATTCTATCACCAAGCGTGTTTGCATCTGCCTCTGCTCGCTCCTGGGCTCCTGGATAGCTGAATCGAGAAATAAGCACTTGCCTTGACATCTGAATGCCGGTGTGAGCTTCTGCAAAGCTTAAGATTTCTGGATGCAGGTGATTCTAATTCAGGTGGTCATTACTGAGCAATCACTGCCTTTCTGTACTGGAAATGGCAGCTGGTTTCCACTATTAAGCACAGCTCAGGAAACTTCTGATTTTGCTTGAGAGGTTTTTTTTAGCCTGAAAATTGTTACTCTTTTCGCTAATTTGAGAAAGATTTGTGGAACTGCGCTTTGCATTTGAGGTTCTTTGGAGCAAAACCTCTTCACGACTTGTGAATACCATGCGCAATTGTGAGGCCACCGGAAGGCTCTCGTATCTCCCCACCAGTACCAGCTCTCGCCTTCAGTTCTAAAGGCTCGTTTCCCTCGTAATGTGGTGCTTGAAACCTGAACCGAAGGCGAACACCCTTCTGCGTCCAGCCCTGCAGAGGAGCCTGCAAGGAACGTAGCTGTTTTTACATCCAGGACACATTTAGGAGGTTTAGCAGCAAAGCGTTCAGACGGTGTAATCTTCCAATACCCGAGGAGGTCTCGATCATCAAACAGGTATTTGGGGTCTGGGTTTCAGAAGCGGCACCGCTTGTCAGGGCTGCCTGGTTGAACTGGGGGCATGCTGAACTGGTTGAAGTGGTGTGCGGGAATCTGGCTGAACACCTGGGCGAAGTGCAAACGCTTGCGCCTAAGTTAAAACCTGGCAGGAGTGCATTTTAAATCAGTACTTGAAGTGCTTGCTTCCTTGAATCGGGACCAGATATTGGATTTGGTGGAAAGCGCTCACGCTTGGCCAAAGCACGGAGATCTGTCTCTATTAGTGTGTTCTCCGGTTTTCAGTTCAGGGTGCCTTTGGCTTCTGCGTCAGCTGCATTTTATCACTTTAAAATGCTGTGTAATGCTGCATCAATAAATTCTGTATTAGTGAAATCTGCAAAGAAGCAACAGCCTTATCTTAATTAAGCAAAATATATGACTCCTGCCACAGACCGTACCAGGAGCCAGTCAACCTTGTAACAATCACTTTTTTTCTTTTCCTTGATGCTCCTTTAGGTTTTGGGGTTTTTACTGTAGAAATTGGTTTTAGGGAAGAAAAGCATGCATCACAGAAGTATGACAAGTGGCCGTGACAGAAGGGAAGCAAGCGATACTGCTTGATGAAGCAGAATCTCATGTGGTCTCTCCTCTTTTAGCCCCTTCTGTACCTTTGAAACATGGGCTGTTCCTGGCCACCTAACCCTGGTGCCTTCCATCTGCCCCCCAGACACCGGGGCTGACATCTTGATGCTAAAGGAGATCTGCTCCCTGGGTGCGACTGTTAAATTTTCCAGAGAAGTTTTAGTGGCTTTGATTAAATGGATCTGTTTTCCTACAGATTCTTCTTGCTTGACGTTTGGTTGTGTTTTTGTGACCCAGAAAATGCAGGCAGCTGTCTGACGCTGTATGGAGCTGGAGCAGGTACCTTGAAAACAAGGGATATAAAAACGCGTTCCCCTCTGACCCTTGCTGTATCCCTTGAGCTACCTTGGCTGCTTCTTTGGAGTAGTGATCATTCGGTTTTAGCTAAACGTTTGCCAGGCTGGTGTTACTCTGCATCTCCGAAACACAAAGAGATGTATTTTCGGAGGATTTATTCTTTGCTTTCCCTTTTCAGAAGCTGTTGGCTTGCTTTGCAGAGAGCCGCTGCCATGTTCTGCTGCGTCAGTGGCTGGTTTTATTTGGAGATGACTGACCTCATCTATATATAATCAGGAAAGCACTTTCTGTTTTTACCGAACGAAAGGCAATGTATAAACACAAGCTATTACTCAACATACCGATCTGGGCTCATAACTCTCCAGGGAGCGCCTGCATGTGCAGTGCTTTTGTGTGGCTGAGGAGCTCCACGCTCCGCCTGGGTTCCTTCACTCAGTGGCTTGATTTACAGCGGCTGCTTTGCCTGTACCTCCTTCTCTTTAACTTCTTGATTTATAGAGGAAGGTTAAATGACTCTGGGTTTAGGCAGGTAAGTGAACACGCTTCTAAATCAGCTGCAGTGCTTGATTTCAGCACTGACCAGTTAAAGTCCAGTTAGCTCTCCTTGATTGCTTCCTTGCTTAAAGGCAAAGGAAAGGTGGCAGCTGCCTCCCTGGTTCTGGTTGGTGAATTTAACTCTTTTAGGTGAATTCCTTGCATCCTCCCCAGCTAGCTATTTCTGCATCCCCTAGACACACCGCAAGATCCACAGCCAGGTGACTCAAAGTCAGCCAGAGCTGCTGGGACGCTCCAGCTGATTCAGTCACAGAATCATAGGATGGTTTGGGTTGGAAGGGACCTTGAAGATCTTCTCGTCCCAACCCCCCTGCCATGGGCAGGGACACCTCCCACCAGACCAGGTTGCTCCAAGCCCCGTCCAACCTGGCCTAAAACACCTCCAGGGATGGGGCAGCCACAGCTTCTCTGGGCAACCTGGGCCAGGGTCTCACCACCCTCACAGGCAACAATTTCTTCCCAATATCTCATCTCAATCTCCCCTCTTCCAGTTACTGATGGGTCACCGATTGCTGTTTACCGTGGGTGGGTCGGAGCCTCTTCTGTGCCTGTAAAGTGGGAGCACTTCCCTGCTGCAAGGGGTGTGTGTCCTACCCAAATGCTTGTTGGAAAGACCATCTGTTTCCAGCTCTTTTTTTTTTGATCCTTTTACACAGTTTTGAATAGTATGCAGGTGTTTCAGTCAGCACGTGGCGTGCTCCCAAAAGAATGGGACACATCGCTACATCGCTTTGTCTTGCTTTTCTGCCCAGGCTCTGCTCCTGGTTCTCTCGTGGGGATCGATGCTGCTCAGTGACAAAAGGCGAGAGGCGACAGGGAATAGGAATGGTTTATTAGCTGATGGAGAAAGAATTCTTGGGCTAGATAGTTATCACTGAAGATAAGGTTCTTGAACAAAAAGCTGGTATTAATGAAAGTGGTGTTAGCTGAATGCCTAAGAGGAGGACTGAAGCGCTAGAAAGCCTTGTAGCTGGTGGAAGGGAATGGAATAGAAACAAGAGATGTTTTACGTCCAAGTTTTAGTCAAGGTTTTTGAAAATACATTACTAGTAAATCTACGATGAGGATTTTCTCGTAATGCATGTCACGATGAGTTTTAGGGGATCTACAAGACCTAAGTCAGGAATGCCTGACCCAGAGCAGGCGAAAAGGGTCTCTTCTCAATGAAAATTTAGATCAACTCTTACCAACATCAGGCTCTTTCTCCTGCAGAGCAGCAGAGCCAAATGGGGTGGCTGCTCTGCTCTTGTGTGTCCACAGCAGCTCAATTCCCACTAGGGCTTATACTGGGAGTCTGCTTATACTGGTGTGCAAGTAGGAACAGAGTAAGGCTCCTTGATCTTTATAAAACAATGAGTTTAGAGGTGGAAGAGTGTTCAGTCCTCCTCCTCCCAACTCCTACAGACAATCAAATGCTATTACTCATTGCTGCTTTCTGAAATCGGAAAAGTACAGATGGTATCGTATTGTTTGGAGGTTACCACAGATAAACTGTGATGAAAATTTCTTTGTTACTAGTGATTTCTAGCTCAGTTCTACTTTTAAATATGTTTATTCAGTGAAGGAGAAAGAAACCATGGGGCTTTTTCATTTTAATTTAGAAACCTCACTGGCTCTCTGCTGTTGCCATTTAAAACGTAGTTATGGTCAGAAAAATGATGCTGTGAAAAATAAATGACCTGGGGAATGCCATAAATTTTGCTTGCTCTCTCCAAGACTCCCAGATCAAATTTTCTCTGCTCACAGATCCAAAAGATGCCTGTGCAGATTGCCAGTACTGCAGACTGTGTGAAATTGCGTTGGAAACTGTTCTTTCAACCTTTCTTTGGATCTGCGCTGTGCCTGAATTTCTGCTGTCGGGACCAGCCAGGTTGCTATGGCAGTCAGACCTGAACACTGATGGACCGTGGTCTTGCATCCTATTTCTAATAGCAACAAGCATCGGCTACTTTTGAAAAGGGTACGGGAAGCTTCTGAAAAAGGAACCGTGTGGTACAGAATCACAGAATTAGAATCACAGAATCAGTGGGGCTGGCAGGGACCTCTGGAGATCATCTAGTCCAACCCCCCTGCCAGGGTCACCCAGAGCAGGTTGCACAGGACGGCGTCCAAGTGGGTTTGGGATGTCTCCAGAGTTGGAGACTCCACCACCTCTCTGGGCAGCCTCTTCCAGTGCTCTGCCACCCTCAAAGGAAAGAAGTTCCTCCTCATGTTTAGATGGAACTTCCCATGTTCCAGTTTGTGCCCGTTACCTCTTGTCCTATCACTGGGCACCACTGAGAAAAGACTGGTCCCATCCTCCCGGCACCCTCCCTTGGAGTATTTATAAGCACTGATGAGGTGTACCTTTTGATGTAAGCATTCTTGTATAGCTGGAAGTGTCTTTTTGGCCTGTAACTAGCCTGGTTTTCCACCTTCATTGGACTCTGCAAGCAGCTGCCCATGCTGTTAATTTTACAAAAAAAAAAAAAGAAAAAAAAGATGAACTGAAATTTGCCCATGATCCCTTCTCACAGGTTTTGTGTTCCCGAGGACACAAACCACTTTAGCAAACAGTATCACACCCTTGCAAGCACGGTAAGTCCCCCTGGTTTAGAAATAGATGATGAAGTGCTTTGCTGGAACGGGAGCTGTGAATGCGGTCCATAACCGTTCATGGCAACAGCCCAAAGCGGTGTGTGATCTGGGTTAAATGGAACTTGAGATGTCTGTTCCTTGTGCTGCTCTCCTGCCCAAACCTCACACACCAGCTCTGCAGGGACCGTGTCTGGGTAATTCCTTTTCTGATTGCTACTGAAGTTTTACATTGGCGTAGACTTCCTGGCAGGAAATCCTAAGGGCACTACCCCATTGACCTTACAAGAGCAACTGGAAAGTCCCGGCCGCCTTCCATGGCCAGTGCTGTTCTTTAACCGCGTTTGGTTTATATTGTAAAGGGGCAGACAGCCCATGCCATAGGTTTGCCTGCTTTGTGGCAATTTTCCCTTTTTTTTTTTTTATTACTCAGACTTGACTTTATTGCTGCCAGAGCGAATAGCCAGTATTAAAGTGAAGAAGCAGGTTTAACGGAAAGTTGTAGCGACAACGTACCTATGGCTGGACGTTGTGACTTTCGTCCAAATAAATAGCCCAAATAGCCCGTTGTGCCCAGCTAAGAAAGGTGTGGGCTGGGACACGCTGCTAAACGGGCAGCTGTGCTTTTACTCGCCTGCTGCCTGACTCAGCCCAAAAAAAGTAGTCTCAGCTTCGCGTGCTTTTCATACACCAAACCTCCCATGGGATAGCCCTTCTGCCCTCCTCCCAACAGACTGCAGAATTTTGGGTGAGTCTACCGGTTATGTTCTACACTGAAAAGAAACTTGTTGCGGTTTTCAGCTTGGAAGTAAGGAACGAACGTGCGGGAGAGCTGCCATCACTACCTAGTTGCACAGGGAAAATATAATTCGCCACAGTGACATGAGAAGCTGAGGTTTTGTTTTCCAGAGCAGATCTGCTTTGCCACCAGAGGCCAGGAGCTCAGCTGGAGGAAACTGGAACGGCTTTGCTTTTTTTCTTTTTTCTTTTTTTTTTTTAATTGTGTTCTGGAGCCTTGTGCAGGGTGACAGCCTGGTGCCTGGACTACACAGGCTGGCTGTTGGTCCTCCCCCTTTTTGCATCAAAAGAATACTGACAGTCAGGCTGGAACAGCTTCACTGTTTGGGAGAAGTTTTTTTGGTTCCTTTTCTGAGGCTGTCTCCTTGTGTTAGACAGTGGAACATGAAAATTCTTGTTCTATTCATGCGTTAAGAATGGATCACTTTATTTTGTTACCAAATAACAGAGGAGAGTGAAGCAGCTGTGACAACTTAAGCATTGAAAAATCATAAATCATCTTCCCTTTCCCCTGTCCCCCAGAAATCATGAAAAATAAATGTGCAGCCCTTTAGGAGACATTTTTACGCTTTTCATTCTTTATAGCTGGGAGGCTTAAAAATGTGGTGCTTTTGACATCGTCACATGACTTCAGAATTGGGGATTTTAAAAAATAATAAGTGCAATTAAAATGGCAAGAGATAATGCTAAAGAAGCTTTAAAAATAAAATACTCTCACAATCCTGTTGCTCCATAGATAGACACAAATGTTCATAAGCATCTACTCAATTTGTGATAGAAGAGCCCGTAATGTGTGAGCTTCAGCTGATAAACATATCAGGCTTTTACAAGAACAGTGCTTATTTAATAGTTGGGCGGGCAAAAATACCTTTGTTTTGTTTAGCTGATTCTGTTCTTCAGTTGCGGCTGTTCTGGGTTAATTAGTATTGGAGCCACATTACTTGAAAGCTCCTATCTACCAGTTTTCTCTTCCGGCAGATAAATCCTATCTTTCTCATTTCTGTCTGTTTTCTTTCATTCCATGAACCGTGCTATGACCGTAAAGGATATTCTTGGCCACAGAAATTTTCTTAATATGAATTTCACTGCTTGCAGATGTGAAGGCTGCTACGTTAGCATCTCCTCAAAGCGCAGCTTCCATTACTCACTGGAGGAACGGCTGCTTCTTCTAGGCGATGCCATTTACTTTTGCTTTGCTATTTATTTTGCTTTGGGCAAACTCATTTATGTTGTGTACCAAGAAAACCTCCTGGCATCTCTCATGCCACTTCTGGTATGTCAAACACAGGGTACCTGGCTCAGTGAACGCCGTGCCTGACCTACTGCAGTGTTTCGTCCTTTCTCTCGCCCAGCTGATGTTCTCAAAATAGCCATCTGGTTGACTTAGCTTATCCACACAAATTGAACTCATTCAGCATAAGGTACCTCTGCTGGGAGGCCAGGCTGAGAGAGTTGGGGGTGTTCAGCCTGGAGAAGAGAAGGTTCCGGGGAGACCTTCGAGCCCCTTCCAGTCCCTAAAGGGGGCCTACAGGAAAGCTGGGGAGGGACTCTGGATCAGGGAGTGGAGCCGTAGGACGAGGGGGAATGGCTTCAAAATGGAAGAGGGGAGATTGAGATGAGATATTGGGAAGAAATTGTTGCCTGTGAGGGTGGTGAGACCCTGGCCCAGGTTGCCCAGAGAAGCTGTGGCTGCCCCATCCCTGGAGGTGTTCAAGGCCAGGTTGGACGGGGCTTGGAGCAACCTGGGCTAGTGGGAGGCTGGAACAAGATGATCTTGAAGGTCCCTTCCAACCTAAATCATTCTATGATTTTATGGTCTGAATTAGAGGTGGAGTTATGTTGATTTCTTTGATCCAGAATGCACTGGGAATAGGACACGTGAACAACTGTTTCAGGATGGCAGCTCTTGTAGACACCTGAGTTTCACTGTAAGGTGTTAAGGAGCAAGCGTTGGACCTCTTTATGGAATATAGGGACTCTTCACGTACAAGCTTTTTACTTAATATAACCTCCTTCACCAGACCTTCGAAGTTAACTGTCTTCTCGTTTGCCATATCACTGGATAATGTAAGAAAAATAGCTCGTGTACTTTGATTTGAAGTGATTTTTAACCTTTTCCCTTAAGGTTAATCAGGCTCGTTAGCAGAAGTTAATTAGAGTAATTAGGTTAGTTAACATATTCTCCTTAGTCTTTGCTAAAACTGGGAATTTAAGGACCACAGTAAATCTACTGAGATTAATGAGAGTGTTCTGCTATTGTTTATTCCCTTACAGTCTGGAGAGGTGATCAGTGCCCCATCAGTTCTGCTCCGAATCATTCTTTCTCAAATGAGTTTTTCATAAATATTGTAAGTAGCCATAGACTGTTCTTGCTGACTTACTTAATGCGTTAAACTTTTATCCTTTTCACTACACCCTCTCTTTGAGAACTTGTGCCCTTAAGAATGTATCAGTGCAAACAGAAGTATTTTTCCCCCCCTGAGGGAATTACATTGTGCTCGGTCCAGGGAAGATGTTTAAAGATCTTCTATGCTATTGCTTCTATTTAGTCTTACAGCTTGTGTTTAGCTATTCTGACATCTACTTTTTTGAGCTGTTATGTTTTGGCTACTAGCTATTTTCTCATATACTCATGCTTCAGCCTCCGACGTCACTGGACAGCCAGACTGGATACACTTCAGCTCATATCTTGTCTCAGATAAGGGAGCGTATGCTGGAAAAACTAGATTTTTCTTCTATGCTTTTTTTTTCTTTAGACAATACAGATCTGAATTCCCACCTGCTGTTGCCTTATCCAGTATAGCGGGGGGGACAGGATACGTTCCCATACCTTCTCTCCAAAGGCTTTTTTCTTAGTCGGACCTTGAAATTTCTCCCCTCTCACTTGCTCATTAACTCCTTCCATCTACTTTGCACGGATACTTGGTGAGACTTTCCAGAGTTTACATTCTGCTGATGAGAAAGCTGCTGGTCTTCAGCTATCTCTCGGTATCTGGCTAGTGGCCGTAATCTGGGTTTACTTGGGCTTTGTCAGGATCCTAGCAGATCATTGAATAACCCCTTTTTCACATGCGTTGGTAGTCGCAGCTCATCCAGCGGCGCTTGAACACCACACTGTCCGTAAGTGAATCTCACGTTCCTGTCGTGGAAGGAGCGATGCACTTCACTCGTACAGAGAAGCAGCAGGACATTTATTGATATAAAACAGGGATTTAACAAAGTTTGATGGTAAATGCGACAGCGTGTTAACAAGATTTGAGATGGCAAGGCACACCTTGGTTATTTACTGCATCAAGGACAGGGTCAGGCGGGCCTGTCAGTGAGACCCTCCCGTTGAGTCAAGGTTTCAGAGAGGACCTCCTTGCTTTCTGAACTCCTTCTCAGAGAGGAGTCCAGGTGCCATTGGATTCAATCCTAGTCCCAGACCTGGTCAACAGTTTGTGTCTAAAGGATTATATATGCGCAATCAATCCTTTCTATCACTTAGCTAAGATTTCACAGTTCAGCATGCTGTTATTCACCTAACGGGGATGTGTTGTGGCAAGGAGTCTCTGAACTTTGAGGAGTAGCCTTGAGGGTGTCCCTACTCATGGGGAGCTCCTGGCGTGCAGCCCGCTGCCGTTCAGGAGAGCTCAAAGGGCTCTTGGGCTGTTCACTATTTATGGGGGTGAGATGATTGACCTATAGTCATATTTGCATATTGACCACAGAACCAGCATTGCTCAAGTTAGCCCTTGGCTATTGGGTTGTTATCTGTCTCCCCAAAACCACGTTGAGCCCCGGATGCCGCCATCACGACTACGTGCACCCGTTATGACCACCACGGGTGGTTATCACATGGGCAGGGTTACAGGAGATAAAGATCGGGTGGCACCTGGGGAGGGGGAAGCACAGGGTCACAGTTCCCCCTGAATGTATTTATTTTGGCAGATTTTTTTCCTATTTTTTCTGTAGTCTGCCTCAATATACCTGATGAAGTCCTGGAGGGTTATGCAATTGGTCTGCATCTTGCCTAACTCTAGGCAGGGTCTTTGTATTCGGGTGATCAGTCTTTCATTCCCTAAAAAGCTCTACTTCTTTTAGTATGTGAGCACCTAATTTCTTCCCTTTTGCTTGCCCCATCCAGAAAGGTGTCGCTGTGGGGTGAAAGGTAATTTCAGAAATGCAGATACTTTTTTTTTTTTTTTTTTTTTAAGATGTGAAAAACACCTCTGGTTAAATCTCAAGAGAAATTCATGGTGTGGGAGGCTAGGGCTACTTGAAGTGAATTGGAAAAAGATGCAAAGCTGTGGCTGATAACACTTGCTGATGTGCAGCTCATGCATACCAAAATATGCCCTTAACTACTCCACATGGTGTTGCTTCGCTGCTCCCAAGTTCATGGCAGCAGGGAAGTGAAACCTGATAATTTAAATTTGCATTGCAGTACATAGGAAAGGTGAGTCTGTTCCCTCTTGAAAGATCTTCGGAGTCTAAATAGAAAACCTGGACAAAGCGCTAGCTGAAAATGGGATGCTGATTCCATTTCGTAGATTAGTTAAATCACAGGCAAGCTGCAGAGATCTTTTCAAGGCTTAAAGCTGGGAGGTTGCCATCCAATTTTCAAACTGTCCTCAATTAGCTTACTGCTTATCGGTCTAGAAGTCTCCGTCTTGAATAGAAATTGAGCGTGCGTCTCCCAGTGATTGCGTATTTGAGCTTCTGGACCAGTGTCTTCCACCTTTTACCTGGGTTTTTTCCCTACTTGGGTGAGAAATAATCATTTTTGTGTGCTGTAAAAAGACTGGTGATGGATTTGCTGTGCTTGCGTACAGACCTGCCTTCCATCAAGCCTGGCTCCACTGAGTGCTCGTCTCCTGAGATACTGCAGGCAGAAGGCAGCAATTTGAGAGATCAGCCTTAGAAAGAAGGGACAGATGTGGCAGCAGACTTTATATGCCCTCTCTTTCCTTCCTAATGGACAACTTCAGAGGAGTATCAAGGAAATGTGCTACAAAATTGTGGATGGCGTTAATAGAATATTCATTACTGACTTTAGTCTGGAGAAGAGAAGGCTGAGGGGGGATCTCGTCAATGCCTATAAATACTTCAAGGGAGGGTGCCGGGAGGATGTGACCGGTCTTTTTTCAGTGGTGCCCAGTGATGGGACAAGAGGTAACGGGCACAAACTGGAACATGGGAAGTTCCATCTAAGCATGAGGAGGAACTTCTTTCCTTTGAGGGTGACAGAGCACTGGAAGAGGCTGCCCAGAGAGGTGGTGGAGTCTCTGACTCTGGAGACATTCCAAACCTGCCTGGACGCCGTCCTGTGCAACCTGCTCTGGGTGACCCTGCTCTGGCAGGGGGTTTGGACGAGATGATCTCCAGAGGTCCCTGCCAACCTCGCTGATTCTGTGATTCTGTAATTGTGGCTTTTCCTTTCCCTTTAAGCCATCGTTGGCTGCCTGGGAGAATTAGCGGTGACAAGAAATGGTGCGAGGATGGTAAGTGCGCGGACAGGGGTAGTGGACGAAGACGTGTGCGTGTTTACAGCGGTCTGTCGAGACCTGAAATGAAATGCCTTTGGAATAGTCTGGTTGAACCCCGCTTTGTGCGAGCGTTGGGCGTTAGCAGCTCAACTGCTAATGGGAAGTGCAGAGTGACGAAGTTTTTGAGTCCCACAAACTCTCTCCTCTCTTTGCTAATCTACCTGTTAAAGACTCACTTTTATGTAAATCTTGAATCTGATTTCTCATTAACCCCTGTATTAGAACATCTGCCAACTTGTACTGTAGACAGTCTGCCGTATTTGTTGCTTCCATCACAGAAACACATAAAGATGCCTTTATTCTGGCAAGATTCTGTGCCAGGTAATGTACAACCATCAGTTGCACATAGCAAAACTCTAGTCAAAGTTTTTCCTGGGAAAGAAGTGCCAGCCTACATCTTGGGAATGTGACTTCAGAGGCTCTCAAAAGAGGAGTAACTGGATGAAATTTGATGGCTTATGCTATAAAGAAGTTGAGAGATGATGTTCCTCCGTGGTCTTAAAATTTTGAAACTTGCTGCAGGTTTTCCTCTAGCTACAGCTTGAGTTACTGAAATACAGCATTAATAGAAAATTTCGCTTGTGTATTTCTGTAAAACAATGCGTAGAGCTCACAGCGCTCTACATTTCAAAGCAAGTGGTGGTATTCCCACTTTTAATTGCAGGAAAAATAATAAATGGGGGGGATAGCAGACCTTACTCGATGTCATGTGGAGGATAGAGAACTGAATCCAAGTATGTGAGTGCAGGTTTGAGTCTTCCAGTGAACCCTATTTCATCTCCAGAGAAAGCTCAACTTGATAAAAGATGCGGAGCTGAGGTCATCCCGTCAGTAGCCTCTGCAACCATAAGAGAGTGCTGAAACTTTCCCCAAAACTATTCAAACGTTCAGGGAAAGTACCAGGAGTTAAATCCAGGAGGAATAATAATTGAGTCAAGGATAAAGGGACAAAGTTAGTAAATCGCAATCGTTATTCAGGGATAATATTTCTTACTGTCCAAAGAGAATATTAAACTACTGCCTCAGAAAAAAAAAAAAATCACTAGGCAGAAAGAAGTTATTAAGAAGAGATAATGGAGGGAAGGGAATATTATGCTGATTCTCCAAACAGTTATGAATGAATATAGATACACAGTCTGTGATAAAAGAAACACATTTCCCCAAAGAGAATTGGAAAAAACCAGTCATTGCTAAACACTGATCTGTCTTTCAAATACTGAGTACCAAAATAACCCACATTTTCAAGTTTTCTGTTGATAACTCCTAATGAGAATCTTTGAGTCATGAAAACATTTAGCGATTTCAATCTTGTCGTAGAAGAGCAATAAATCAAAAAGATGGGACAGACAGCCACTTCATGAGAAGTCCCTGAATCAGTCATTTAGCACTTTAAAAAAAAAAAAAAAAACTGCAAAAGAAAAACCTGTCTTCTGTATAGTGTTTATAATAGATCAAATGTTTCTGTTTTATAACAGTAATCAACAAAATTGTGGAAGCAGCTCCTTTGCAAAAAGCTCTGGAATTAGAAAATCAAATGGTCTCTTAACACTGCAGCCTGTTTGCAATAAGTCAATTGACTTGCATTACCAGAACGAATTTAAAAAAACAAAACAAAACAAAACAAAACAACCCTCCAAAAACACCCCGTTACCCTTGCAAGTTCAAACCTCCCCTTGAAGCTTAGGCACGGAGCGTTTTGCGTCTGGGTGACGGATGTCGCTTGCAACTCGGGAGAGAGCTGGGCTACAGTCCCTTAAAGCAAGTAACCAGTTTATGGGGTGGCAACTGCCGAAAAAGAAGCTACCAGTGGGAGCAACGGAGTCCTCGGCTGCCTGTCTGTATTTCTGTTGTTCCCGTGGGTCCTCACGTCGATGTCCAACGTGCTGCGTATAGCACTAAAAACAGCCGGAGAGAGAGGTAAAGGGTTGCTAATGTTGGGAAAAGTTTAGAAAGAGGGGACAGGGCCGTAAAGAACAATGATTTGGCAAAGGTCATAAGAAGGTCACAAGGAAGAGGCTTCAAATGTGACGGATGTTCTTGTCTGTGGCCTGGATCACACCGCCATCCTCGGAAAGCTTCCTGGTACAAAACAAGGGTGAAGCTGATCCTCCCAGAGCTCCCACAGAGCTCCTGGTTTCTTCCCAACAAGGGACAGCCTCTATTTATATGGAAGATGTGTGCGCAGACGGGAGAAACATCATGGCGTGGGGGAGGTAATGTTACTCAGATTTCAACTTTGACGGGAAGGCGGGGAAGACCATTTCTCAACTTCTGTTGAGGTTTGCTAGAAGAAAGAAGGAAATCATTTGAGTTTCTCTGCTGCGTCTTTGTGATGAGGGAAGGTTGATTGCTGGAGGTTCTGTTTATAGGGAAAGGAGGACTCGGTTATTACCCCCTTCATTTTGAGATGTAATTGAAAACTACGGGCTTTTTTTTGGTATTTACTGTCTGTTTCTAGCAGATTAACACTGGTTTAGTTGCGCAGGCTTGGTGAATTTTTGGAAGGTTTAAAGATAACTGACGGGTGCGGAACTCTTGAGAAATGAGTGTCCGTGGCTTAAACGTGTGGCCAGTGCACTGGGTGCGGGTGAATGGGCTAGCCCCCTACAAAATCACGTGGAGACGCGTTTTCGCTGTGCCGCTGCACACGTACAGCTCCATGGGTCTTAGGCTTGGGGAGGAAGCTTGCGTGCATAGCTGCTATATAAAATCCTTTTACAATAGCATTGTATTTTAGATTATCTCTGTTCTAGTGTCACTCTGACACCTGGCTGAGATCAACCACTTCTTAATTTCAGTTTAGGATTAAATCTAGACTCTTGCTTGTACCCGTGGGTGATAGTAATAAATCATGCCTTTGCTCTCGGGTAGCACTATAATGACTTAGACCTGGGCAGTAACAGCAGCTGTTCATCTGTTCTGCCCTCGGGGAATTCAGTGTCTCGAGGAAAAAGGCAAAAATGTGTCTGTAATCTCTTTCCCTGACCCCTTTGGACCAACTGGGTGGCTAATTAGGCGGTTCATAGGGTACGGCCCTCAACAGGGTGCAGTAGCTGATACGGAGCTTTCTCTGTTTCCCTGTATTCTCTGCGTAACTCTGAGCTATCGCTTTCCTTTCTCTTACTCTATTCAGGATATGTAAAACTTGGTAGTGAAAGTCTAGTATAAAAGAAGAATTACCTTTTTTTATTAATTAGTATCACGCCAATGTAAAGCTCATGTTTATTTTATAATGAATTATTTCCTTTGGGGTATAATGTTCCTTTACTGTTTAATTCTTGCAGCAAAGCGGGGATCCCTTTCCAAGATGCCAGCTCAAATGACAGCATTCCCACTGCTTCCCGTTCAGCGGGCTTGCACGGATTGCTTGCTGCAAGACCATTCGCAGATTTTAGGTTTCGCGGCCGTATGCAAGCTCTTTTGTGCGAAGCATTTTGGATTGCTCTGGTAACATTTGGGGATGTGTACTGATAGACTGCTTGATTCCTCTAATACTTTGGGATTCCAACGTAGTTGTTTATTTTCTGGCACCCGAGCTAGTTTTTCATCTGCGTTTTATGATTCGCACGTTGGTTTTGGATCAGCGTGGCATGGGTTTAAGTGTCCTGATTGATGCAAAGGAGAGGGCGTAGGGAAGGGTTAACTGGGAAATGTTTAGCTCTTAGCCTGTTGAAAGGACTGGAAGGATTTACAGGAGACCTGCATTTTAAAATTGGCACAACTCTCTCAGCCTGGTGCGCGAGCTAATCTTCAGCCTATCTAACAGTCCAATCGTTGAGGCCAAATTTCCTCAGCTTCCAAGCGAGAATGCTGTGGCCCAGGACTCCGTATGGTCTTTATCCGTCTCCTTGATCTCTGCTGGTACGATAGCAAAACCATTCCAGGTGGCAGCATTTGTGTATGCAAAAATTCCAACTTCTAACTTAACTGGATGTGTCATAGGTATCATATATTTGTTCCTTGCAAAGCTTGAGTGATGTGATTTCCACTGCTGTCACATCCACCTCTATCCTTCAGTGGAGCTATACCAGTAACAGTAACTTACAGTGACGTGTTGACGTAAGATTGGGAAACGGTTACCTGGGACAATTTCCTCTCAAGCTATTTTTACCTGCACTCATTTCAGCATCTTTAAAAATTTAGGCTATACTAATTTCCATAAAAAAGAAATTTGGCAGTTAAAGTACGGTAAGAATGAGGGGAGCTTGGTAACTTTGGCTGAGTTTGAATTTACACTTCTTTGTATTGCTTTAAATGAAGATGTGCTGTGGATGGACATGCAGAAAAAAAATAAAGCGATGACCTTTACAAGGGAATGGCTTGAAATTCACGTGTACCAGAGTTGCCTGTTTGGCACAGTCTGTAGTAACTTGTGTTTTGAATGCCCCAGGGCAAAATATGGTGTGGTTGGTCTCGTCTTTGTGTCGGAGATGCTACAACGGAGGAGTGTCGTATGACTCGACCGGCTCTCCAAGTATTGATGAGCCGCTGTTGGGTTAGGTGTTTAATTGGTGTTAACCATCACGGACTGGTGCAAGCAGAAAGATGCCTTGAAGCTACGTCGATTTACACGTGGCAGGAATTTGATGCTTAGGTTAGTAATGACTAAATACCTAAAGAAGTATTAAAACATAATAAAGCAGATGCTTGGCTGTATAAATGGGATCTACCTTAGCGTTGGTTGAGCATCTGGCACCATTTCCTCCCTGCAACCTGTTGAGAAGCAAACTTTAGGGAGCAATTTGTGCTAATCCCTTCTGCTCTCTGCCATAGGCTTTTCTAGCCATTGTGTTGGCAAACAAGATGCACAGGGCGAAGCGTCCAGTTGAATTGGCCTGACGGTGAGCGGTAAAGCAGGGAGCTTGGCTTCATCAGCTGGGATCAGCGCGAGCAAAGATGACACTGATGTATGTTGGAAACCAAGTACCGGGCCACGATGTTCTTGGACCAGGGCACAGCAGAATTACTTCAGTGCAGACCTGGGCTCCGGGTTCTCCGTTCTTGTATCCGCTAAATACTGATGACTGTGAGCGACCTCAGGTTTCACCCAGCCCTCTTTCGAGCCATGGTTTGCGATGATCATTTCTCTTGCTTTTTGGATGTGTTGGTAAAGAAGCTTGGGGCGGGGTGGTGTCGCAGCCCACCACAAAGCACTCGGCGGTGTGTCTCGGTACCAAATGTGTAAATGGGGATTTCATTCTCCTGGTTATCTGGCAGATGCAGAGGGTTGTTATTGCTTTCAGGAATTTAGTAATCCTAAAGGTTAAGCCTGCGGGGTGTTCTCAGCCCTGCAAGAATTAATATGGTGACATTTAACTGCTATTAAAAAAAGTTTTCTTTTTTTGCCTCCCACCCCCCCTTGCTTTTTACTTGAAAAACTGAGTAGTTTGCTTTGTGTGCTGGTGCAGTAGTGGCTGTTTAAAATAAATCAGCAGATCCCACAACTGTCGCTCTCATTTCTTAGGCTAATGCAGAGACAGATTATGGTTATCTCTGCTACCACAGCATGGCAACAGTTGGCACATGCTGACTTTTTAATGGCCACTGTATTAACTCTTCTGTATAGAGTCCTTTCCCCTCAAATACAGGGAGGTGGGATCCTCAGCAGATGCCAACTGGCAGATCTCCGCTGAGGGTGTTAGTTTTGTATTTTTCGCTAATTTGGGATTTTTCGCTAGCTCGGATCCCTTGCCCCTTGGGAAGTCTCTGTTTGATTCCTCAAACAAAACTGGACCCCGCTGTCAGCTTTGTGTCTCAAAACTGGATGCAGTTTCATTGATTCATTGTGTTTCCCAGTGTGCAGAAGGGAGGGGAAGAATGGAATATAATCAACTGCTATTTTAGAGGGGTGTCCATACCCAGGCATCATTTTGCTACTCCAGTTAGAGCTGGTTCTGTGCTTTCTGTCAGTTTGTTGGACAAGAATGACTTTTTACATGTTTGGCTTTAAAAAAAAAAAAAA
>VYXH01012753.1:270661-307068 GCA_013397275.1 Burhinus bistriatus
AAAAAAAAAAGTCTTTACCTACTAAATTTGCTTCCTCTTCAAAGTGTCTCATTCAAGTGGGTTTTAAAGAAGTTTCCTGCCTTTTCTGCGATCCAACTGGCTAAAGTAGAATGCAGCTACCAGTTCAATGCAAGAACATTAGAAATGAGAGAACAACCCTGCGTTTGGGCTTGTTCCAAAGCCTGGTGAAATCTTTTCCCATTGGCTCTACTGGGCTTTGGATCATGACTTTGCTTTTTCTCCTTCTTTTTTCCTCCCTTTTTTCCTCTCTTTTTTTTCTCCAGAACCATTAAGTACACATCTATTAATGTTATTTATTCTTTCTGTACAAATAAGTCCATTCATCAGAATAAATAACCCCTCTCTCAAATTATAACAAAAAAATAGTTAACACACATTTTCCTACTATGTAAGTGGATGACCATTGTAGGACAGCATAAAAACGGATTAATAGACTTTGTTTCCCCTGGTTTTCTTAAGAACTCCAAAAGATTAAATTTTTTTTAAAATTAAATACTGGGAACATACAGCTATTTTGAACCCACGTTATGATCTACTTGTGCAGTTTTCTATAGCTAACAAATCTATATGACATTAAAAGAGGGTCTTTCTTCCATTTAAATTAATTTAAAACAGTTTCAATTCTATCAAGTCATATGTAAAATAAACAAGCTATGCACTACTCCAAGGCAGAAACGTGGTGACACTAGGCAGTTGCCTTATTTTGCGGAGCTGCATTTAAGCCGTGCAGGTTACCTCAGTGAAAAGATCCAGGCCAACAAAGTGCCTCAAACGTAGGGGTACTTTTCCAAAGAACTAGTAATACCATTGATTTCAGTTGGCCCACCAGCTATGCAAGGAGAATTAAGATTTGAGATGGATCGCTCTTGGCAGTGGGGTACCAGAGGGGAAAGTATTAGCAATGTCTTTGTCAGCCCCTTTTGGCAAATATCTATCTTGCTTTTGTACCAGTGGGCTGTGGTTTTGGGTTGTTTTTTTTAAATTGTCATAGCTTATTTCATCTTATTATCTAAATTGGGTCTCCGGAGAGTAGCTTATCCCCGCTTTGATCCATTATGTTGTTTACTCTTGTTTCACAAACCATTAGGGATGCTCAAGGATGTAAAATAAGATATCCATCAGGCTAAATCTTACGAGCCATTTGCTGCAGAATGGAGTCTTGTCCCGGTCCCAGTGGCAGGTTTTCAGTGTCCTGATGGAATCCGTGTTGTGCCAAGAGAGCTCTGCTCTCTTGCTGCCAGCTACCGGGAGGGACCAGCGGCCACGGCCATTACTGACACCACCGTCCTCTCCCGTGTCGGGCGGGTCTTCTTAAAACTCCACACGTCAGCTTTCTCGCCTGTGAATAAAGAGATGTGCTCGATTTGTGAAGCCCAGAGAGATCGACTACGTAAGAGCCAGATGTAGCGACTGGGAATATGTCCTGTGTCCTTCTGAAAGGCGACCCGTTGCTATTAACTATTCTATGTTCCTTCTGACATCTGGCATCCACTATATCCATCTCCAGGAAAGAACCTAATCTGCCTTTGGTGCCGAAAATTGGCAGGCTGTGCTATGAAGCAGTAGCCCCAAAGCATAGTCTGATTATTCAAACGTTGGGAGCAAATGTATGAATTTGGGGTTCTCGTGGTTGCTTTTGGAGAGATACGTCAGACACAAAAAATGCCAACGATGACTTGTGGCTACGACGTAAGCTGGATGGAAATATTTTACTTAGTTTGTAGTAGCAATAGCTGCTAAACGTGTGCCTTTTTTAGCAGCTTTTTCACTGGAAGCTTGGGTTTATCCTACAAATGGGAAGAAAATAAAGCAGTGATGTGTCCCTTCCCGTTACACACACACACCCCACCCTCGTTATTTGTTCTTGTTTTCCAAGCATTGAGACAGGTTAAGAAATACACAGGAATGAATTTTTTACTCTTCATATTTTGTGCATTCGGGTGAGTTTCCTCTTCAATTGCCTTGAAATAACCGAAGGATTAGGGGGCTGGAGGAGGTGTGCATACTTTTGAATCTGTGGAAGTCAAAGTCAAAGTGCAGCGCTCATCCTTAGCGTAGACAAAGAGGAATTTTCTGTGCCGGGTATTTTTTGACGGTGGAGAAGCAGCTCAGCAAATCTCTCTCCCATGTTGCTCCTGGCCTCAGTGGGTTTAAGGGGGGGTCACCTTTGCTTTGCTCTCCCAAAGCGCTGCGTCAGCACTCTTCCTCCGCAGCGCTTTTGCCTACAAAACTTGAGCCCCGAGCGATTCCTCTGGGCTTTGCCAAACCTCTACTTCAGGCTCTGTGGCTTGATTCATGGCTGGTATGACGTCGGGCAGTCCTTCTGCACGTTGGGATACCACTGACAGGTAGGAGCTCCAAATTTGAGTTCTTTCATGCAAGGTTATTCAGAATATACTAAAAAGTGGGAACTACAGCAAATACATATTTGGGGGGAGGGTGGAGGGTGCTTATTAGGTATTTTTTTGTATTCTTTTCCCCTTCTAAAAGCAGAGCGTTATTTAAAGTGTGAGCCCACAAAGCTCTCCTGAGTTTTGAACAAGGGAAGGCCATAGGCTTTAGCTGTTGGGAGAATTTAGATGGCATTCGCTAAGCTCCCAAAGTCCTAAGCCAGCTCTTTCCCAAAACATTTGCAATCAAACTGCTCCCTACAGCACTCGTGAATTCAATGACATAAATTGTTAGAAGTGCTATAATGTAATTTGTAAATGATGTTGATTTACTCATTCCAAAGCCTTTTGAAGTAAATAGATTGTGTTAATTTTCTCCAACTAGCTGTACATTCAGAATAACCATTGAAACACTCCATTTAAATATATATTCAATTAAACTAATGATGTTTTAGAACATCCTAAATAACAACACGTCGCAAGGACAGCTGTCCATATCCTTTATTTAGGTTTGCATTCCGCACTGCTACACATTTTACTGGTTTATTTTTCTTAACAAATGCTTGTGTAAATTATTGACTTTTCTGCATGGCAAAGAGCAGCAGCTGCCCCCAGCTCCAGCCCGGCGATTAAAAGAGGAGGAAAACATGGAAGCAGAGGCCGTGGTTGAAAGGAAAAGCAATTCAGGTGTAATGCTGGGGTGTAAAGCTTAATGCTATCAAGATGGTGTAAGGAGACTCTAGGGTGAAGGAGAACCGGGCCCTGTAAATATCCAGTGTAATTATGCAAATTGATACACCAAAAAAAAAAAAGAGCTTTTAATTGGGCATGCTAAACAACATTTTAATAATTCCAGGTCATTAATCTGTGTGGGAGTCGGTTCTGTCAGAAGGCTTGTTATGGGCTAAGGAAAAGAAACATGCCAAGACCTTTGCTGAGCAGTGCTTGCAGGTGTTAACCTTGTTTCGTATGAAGTATTTGCCAGGCAGGGATTTTTCCCACACCGTCTCGCAGTCATGAGTGTTCTTTCTCTGCGCTGAAATCAGTTTCTAATGAGTCGTCTTCCCAGTAAATAGATCTCCAAGTAAAAGTAACTTCCGTGGTAACGATTTCTGTTTTGAACCCACAGTGAACTCATATAAACTCCCAGCATCACTGTCACCTTTTAATTTTAATAATTACCGCTTCTGTTTGCCACTAAACCTTCTGAGGTTCTTCCATTCGGTGTAGAAATCCACTAATGTTCAGCTTGTTAGGATATGAGACCCCTCATTAACTCAGAGTATTAAATGAAACAGTTGAGTTAGTAACCAAATCGACAAAGAAACAGCTGACTCTCTCTATGATTAGGGACTTTGTCATGTCGTTCATGGATTAATTATATGGTCCATTATACTGAAATATGTTTTTGATATTGAGACTAGTTTTGTTCTTGAGTTTTTGTACTCTCCAGCTGCTTTCATGTTCTTTATCTTTCTGTGAACAAGCTCCAAATTACAGATTTCTTAACTTGAAGGACAAATTTAGAACATAGTTTTGAGTGTATGTTATTCAAGACAAGTTCAAGGATAAGGGTACATAGACCAATCTTCAGAAGGGTGAGGCTGGCATAGCTCTTCCCTGCTGCGATGTGTCCCTGAGAGCAAACAAACAAACAAGAACACCCAGGAAAATCAGTTTTGATGCTGCACACGCTTCCTAGGAACAGATGTTCCTTCTGGGAGGAAAAGCCATGGGGAGAAACTAGAAGAGGGGAGATTGAGATGAGATATTGGGAAGAAATTGTTGCCTGTGAGGGTGGTGAGACCCTGGCCCAGGTTGCCCAGAGAAGCTGTGGCTGCCCCATCCCTGGAGGTGTTCAAGGCCAGGTTGGACGGGGCTTGGAGCAACCTGGTCTAGTGGGAGGTGTCCCTGCCCATGGCAGGGGGGTTGGAACCAGATGATCTTGAAGGTCCCTTCCCACCCAAACCATTCGGTGATTCTATGAAAGTAACGATTAACTCTCTCATAACCGTTCAGGAGGTTAGCCTGCTATATTGAACACAATCCCCAGTTGTTCAAGTTAGTTATGTTTGTATTCTGAAAATTAATTGGATGGTAATTTTAAACCTTTATTTCAAACAAATGTCTCAATATGTTGGCATTGTAGAAATTTTGGTGAGGAACAGCCCTTGGCACAGGAACTTTATAATCAAAATAGATAAATATAAGAAAGAAACACAGAAAATTCATGGGGGGGGGGGGGGGGGGGGGTGTGTCCAGAACATGGAATTAAGTATCTTGGAGATGAAATCAGAAGTTTCTGGCAGATCGTGGTTGTAAACCAACAGGGGTGAAGGAGGGTTGAGCCAAAGAGGTGAATTTTATTGCGAGAGCCTGAATTGTCAATGTAAATGCATGGTAGTGTGGTTTGCAGCTCCCTGCGTGACAGCGGTTTTGAAGAGCAGAATTAGGGGTGACAGTACTGAAGAAGAAAAAAAAGGAAAGTAAATATTTTGACACAAAAAGGAAGATAGCAGGAAATTACTGGTTTCAAAGCTTCTGTTTTTACTAACAATTGGTTTTGACTACAGGAAATGGGTAATCCTGTGCAGGATGAAGTTTGCTCTGAACGAGGAAACCATTTGGAGTCTTTTTGTGTTCATCTCATTAATCCTCTTTCTGCCTGTTAACTTCTAAGCAATGCTTTCTAGAGAGGGTGGAAGAGTCAGCAGAGGGGAAAAAAAAGTAAAATTCAATAGACTCTGAAAGCCTGCAGGAAAAGAAATTAATTGTGTAGCAGCAAGAGGGATGTTTGAAGGCTTTTCTTCTAGCAGGTAGCAGCCAACAGAGTTCTGGGCTGAAAGCCTCATCCGGCTTTTAATCCAGGAAATTAATGGCAAAACTCTCTGGCTTGAGATGAGAGAATGGAGTTCTGTAAGGAAAAATGGTAGAGATGGATTGCACGATCAAACAGACCGAGTAAACTCTGTAGCAACTTCTTTCCTTCGAGATTCTTCTGGGTTATAAACCACGTTTTAAAGACCTTCCAGGTGCGAGTCCCTGGGCTGTGTTAGGTAAACGAAGGACGCAAACACAGCACGTGCTCTACGCTCTTTTGGAGTTAACTAGAAGGGGATGGTCCTGGTTTACTCTTCTGGCAGACGGAGATGTGTGGACCCTCGTAACTGCATGTTTTCCTGTTGTCTCGGTCTGACTGCGGTTTGGGTTTAAAGGCTGTATTGGCAGATAAGCTCTTGTAGTAGGAGCAGATCAGGAGGTTGGAATAGTTGGTGCTGAAGCTCCGTGAGCGCGTTACCTGTGATTCAGGGGAAGGTCACCTGAGATAACATCTAGTCTGGTCTCTTGGGCCAAGCTTTTCAGGAGGATTTGAGGTTTGCAGAGTGAAAAGAGTTTGGTCCTTGCTGGAAGGTATTGGGGCAGTGCTCGTGAGCTAGCTTGGAAGGTCCCAGCCCCACGAAGTGCTGCAGAGCCTTTGAACAGAGCTTCCAGAGCTAAACTGGGAGAAAGCTCTTTTGCTTGTGCCAAAACTGCTCTGTGGACTGAACCAACATGCTGTAAACGAAAATGATTGGGAATTGCTTCAAAATCCATTCTGCTGCTGCGAACCAAACCGCTGACGTTGATACAAGGGAAAGCGTTCTGCAGCTTAGGGAAAAGCGAAGCTTGGTTGGTGCGTCTGTTGGTGCCCAGCCCGTCTGGACTTGGAGGTGGGATCTTTGTTGGGGTCAGGTGGATGGGTCTGTTTCCCCTCTCGGGAGCAGCAGGACTTGGCAGTGTGTCAGCCACGTACCGGGGCTCGGACATCAGCGCCGCGGTCTCCCGCCTAGTGCTTTAGAGAGGGGGATTTTCGGGCTAACAATCTCCCAGGCTATAAAGTACCTAAAGTAACACGAACGACGGGAGTTGTGTAAGTACCTAGATAAACTCAGCTGTGTTTGGGCAGCGAATGAAAATTCGGGTTTTGATGAGGGTTGTGACACTTCAAAGACACTGATAAGGAACAAGCACTTGAAAATGAGGTATGTGTTTATCTACAGCGGCTGCCTAACTAGGGGAATGGGAAAATTAAATTTGTCCCATAATTATCTTTTGTACAAATAGGCAGTGTCCCTCCAGCCAGGCAGCTTCTAAAAAGCCTATAATTATTGCATATAATAACTACCAACATTAATCTTAGCTGTTGCTTGTACAAAAATTACAAATTACTGCACCAAATCCTATTACTGCAAATATTAAAAGTTACTAGATGTTTATTTGAATGTTGATTTTTTTTTTCTTGTACCTTTGTGTTAATTTTCTCCATATTTCAAAATTCCAGCAATTGCTATAATAGAGGTTTGATAGTTTAAAAAATTCATTACTCTGAGATTGGACTAATATGAAAAAAGAAAAGGTCTTGAAGCCAGGGAGGACTCCGAGTATTACTTGGATTTGGCCACCTCCAGGACTGTTCATTCCTACATATAGGGTGTTTCCCAATAGTTATTTAGTCTTGCTGCTGTCAGCAAACTAATTTTTGTATTTTGTTAGCAAAATACTTGCAGTAGAGCATTTGAGCCCATAAACCATCCCATTTTTTTCCTTTCAATAGAGCTCAATCCTGCAGGAGTACTGGCTGCTCCCTGGGGAAGCATTTAAACCTGAGGGTAAATGCACGTTAGAGCTTTGCTGGAGCTATACTGGAGTGCTGAATGCTTGTGGGACTGGGAAGGAGACAGAATTACGCTCATGGTTATTATTTGGTCTTAGATATACGGATGTCATTTTCAAGGCTTCTATTCAAATGCTGCTGGATCAAGGCTTAAATGAGCATTTATCACTTTTATTATTCTCAGATCCCGAGGGGCTTGTGAAGACTTGAACTTTTTGAGATTCTTATGTGCCAAGAGGACTCAGTTATTTCTTGAGGACCTCACAAGACCATCTTTTGCACGCTCGCAGATTGAAGCAGTGACAGAGACAGGTCAGATAGCCATCGAACCAAAAATATCACACGTTGCACCCTATATTCAGATCTTTGCCCAGAAACCAGGATGCCTTTTTTCCTTTTGCTATTGTGCTGAAAACCAGGAGAAAAGTTTGGGCATCCAGTCACTTCAGTCATGAAGAATTTAAAATGTAAGACAATGTTCTTTTTTAGCTTGTGCTGGTACAGAAATAGATATTTTTGAAATTTTTCTCTAGGGTATTTATAGTATTCTTTCTGTTCTCCCTAAATAATGTCCTACTACCTGTTTTTCCTCTCTAGTTCTCAATTTTTAAAGGCCTCTTTGGGTGGGTTTTTGAACCTATTATTTATTTTTTTTTAATTTAAGTTCAGGTTTTAGCTATTCAGATGTCTCTAATACGTCGCACTTGATATAATGAGCCAGCCATCTCCTGCACTCGCAGCGGGACACGGATGGCAAAGGCTTTAAAACGCTGCAGGACCTTGATGGACGAGCAGATGCACGAGGCACTCCTTAAATGAAAGAAAAGTGAAAACAAAATGATTTTTTATGACCCGTTCATGTGGCGTATAAGTTGAGTCAGCTCTGCAGCAGCATCTTGTAGAATGGATCACCTTTGAATGCGCCCCGAGCACGCGCAGCCCTGTGTGTACGTAGATCCAAGTGCTATTTACCGTGGCGGTATGAAACCAGAATACGGATCCTATAAGATCGCTGTGAAGGGAGTGGAAAGCGGTGGTATTGTCAGTTTTACCCATACACACGTTTTCCTCAGGCTCAAGGCTTTATGTTTCTTTGTACCACGGTCTCCACGCATCTCCTGTGCGTAAGCGATCGCAATAGCTAAATGACCTCTGCAGAGCATCTGCTGCATTTCTGTTTTCGGGTGGGGACTCGGTTTTGGTTGGTGTTCTGGGTAAGTGCCGTCCATGTGATGGCTCTTAGGTGAAAAGGGGGGAGGGACGCTTCTCAGTGAGGTTCGGGTCTCTGTGTTTGGTGAACGTGCGTTCTCTCAAATATTTTTACGCCTTATTATGGAGGGAGAAGCCAAGACATGAAGCGCTCAAGTGGCTGACTTGGGATCACGTGGCAGAGCTTAGGGACACGACTGCGGACTCTTCTGGCACAGGGATTTTGTATCTCATAACCAACGGGCTCCTCTATGTTCTTACTCCCACTCGTATTAGCTGCTGGTTGTTTTCGCGGCAGCTTTTTATAGCATTCGATCCAGTTTTGCCAGTAGGGAGAGTACCAAGAGGGGACGTGTGCGTGCCTAACGGCATGGCCGGGCATGGAAGTGTCTGCCTGTGCAGCAGACTCGGGGACAAGCTGCTGACAGGTCTCCTTGTCTGCTGCTTTGGCTTCGGGGAGGCTTTTTCTCCCTGAAACCATGTTGCGAGAGTAAACAATTCAGAAATTTTTCAGAGCCAGTGGAAAGCCTGATTTTAAACCAGCAAGTGGTGTTATTCCAGATGTCCCTATTTAGAACTCGGCAATAGCATCTTTCTATTCTGCGCAGCAACTTTTGTATCGGCTCTGGTGTTCCTTTTCCAAAAGAATGATGATGGTTCGGTTTAGAGCTTTTTCCCTGGATTGTCGATCATTAATTTATCACTGTGCCAATGCATAAGGAATTTCTGTTGGAACTGAACCCTGCTAACCGTGTCACATCTTCTGAGCTGTTACGACTACTTCTTTTCTTAAAATGGAATCATTCGGTCTGCTTCAAAGGCACCATATATCTTCCTATATTTAACAATAATCGCTTGCTTAAGGCAAACATTTTTTGCCACTCGGATTGGTTTTAAAGTAAATATGCTCAGTTCCACCCAACACCACGTTCTCATCTTGCACAGCTGTACAGTTGGTGGAACTGCTTATTTCGGTGTACTTAGCTGTTATTTCAGATAATCTGGACTATCTGGCTAGTTATTTCTGTAGTCCACAGCTCAGGGTGATTGCAGGCAGGATTCTCAGGTCCTGAAGACCTACAGAAATCATTAATGAAATAGTCGCTGAACCAGTTAATGTGCGTAACTGCAGAAGGAGAGTCATTTTGATAGGACAAGGGGCTATTTAATGTCCCTGAAAAGCAGATACCCAGAGCTCTCTTAGAAAGATGTCCTGTATTGCATTTTCTGCGTACGTTGTTTTGTTGCATCACAGCTTTCCGCGCTCTTGATGCAGCCCAGAGAAATCAAGAGTCAAATGCTTTCCTCTTCATTTGCATTCTTTGCTTAAAAAGGACGATGATGCTCCAGGGCAGCTCGGACCCACGGCAGAGCTGCATCTTTTGCTTCCCTGGAGGTAATATTCATCCATTAGAACAAAAAGCTGCCATGCTGAGTTGGTAGCATTTAGCACGCTTTTTGCTTTAACGTGAATTACTCCATAAAGTGCAGCAAAGAATGAGGTCATAAGTTTAAACTTTATTCAGAGCTATAACTCTTTTCCTGCAATCCTATATAACTTTACTAGTGGAGATTAGTCCCTTCTCTGGATGTGGCAGCTCTGTGCGCCTGCACACTCCTCGTTTGGGTTTGCAGCCACTCTCCAGAATGCCGTGTCTCACCAAAAAAAAAAAAACAACCCAACTTTAACACACACCTCACCCAGCATATCCAGGCTGGGATGAATTCCTTTCATCTCATACAGGCATTTTTGAGCAGCATTAGGAGGCAGGGAACTCGTGACTTCGTTAGCTTCAGGGCAGCAACAGCTAAATGCCTCAGGTTGACGGAGATCTCATTCATGTTTTATGGACTTGGTTTTGCCAGGCCACAAAAAGCGGAAGGTTGCAGCGTCCCGTGAGATGCTGGAGGCGGGAGCTTGTTGTATTTTACCGTTGTAGCATCTTTTGGAAGGATGGGGTCTCACCCTTCCACATCAGCTCTCTTTTCCTTGACTGGTGCAAATGATGCATTTCTCTCAAATTCAGTGATTCAGTAAGGGGGGGGAAAAACCAAACCCAACAGTTATTTGTCACTGGATGAAGATCCGCACCTATTGCTAAGGAAAAATGTCTAATACTGATAGGATTTATTCTTGGATAGTGTTTTGCCCAGAGTTCCCTGCCTCCCAGTGTTCGGAAGGGATGGATGGGAAACCTGGAATAGTTCTGCCATGTAAGCAAAGAGGCGGCAGCCTTATTCAGACCAAACTTAATCCTCCTTGAGTCAGAAATAACTGTATTGACTTCAGTGCAGTTGATTTATTTTTTTTTCCTGCCTTGCACCTAGCATAGTCATTTAAGTCTGTACAAAGTTAGTGCTAAGTGAATGTAAATTGCTGCCAAATCACTGTAATAGCTGTCCGTCCGCTTAGATGTTACTTTGCACATGCCTTGCTATGCGTGGCTGTAAGTAGTGGAAAATTGGGCCCATGAGGGTTGGTAGGATATATTTCAAACTGGGGAAAGTTTAAAAAATTTTCAGTCTTAAGGACTTGGGTGAGGCTAAGGGCGTAGTCCGTACAGGGATACTTTTGACTGGAGAAAAAGCAAGCTGAGCTTTGTTTTCAGGTGTGATATATACTTGCCTTTGAAATCATTCAGCAAGTAACTTGGGCTGGGTTTGAAGCATACTTTTTGTGGGCGTGTTGATCAGAAATAGGTCTAGAACTCATCTGCCAACTTTAAAAATGCCATTTTTAATGCATTGATGAGGGCCCACCTGGAATCCCGTGTTCAGATTTGGGCCCCTCCCCACAAGAAAGACACTGAGGGGCTGGAGCGTGTCCAGAGAAGGGCAACGGAGCTGGGGAGGGGGCTGGAGCACAAGTCTTGTGAGGAGCGGCTGAGGGCACTGGGGTTGTTCAGCCTGGAGAAGAGGAGGCTGAGGGGAGACCTTCTCGCTCTCCACAGCTCCCTGAGAGGAGGGTGTAGCCGTTGCTCAGCCTGGAGAAGAGGAGGCTGAGGGGAGACCTTCTCGCTCTCCACAGCTCCCTGAGAGGAGGGTGTAGCCAGGGGGGGTCGGTCTCTTCTCCCCAGTAACAGGCGATGGGACGAGAGGAAACGGCCTCCAGTTGCACCAGGGGAGGTTTAGGATGGATATGAGGAACAAGGTCTTCACCCAAAGGGTTGTCCAGCATTGGCACAGGCTGCCCAGGGCAGGGGGGGAGTCGCCATCCCTGGAGGGATTGAAAAGCCGGGCAGACGTGGTGCTGAGGGACGTGGGTTAGTGGTGGACTGGGCAGTGCTGGGTTCACGGTTGGACTCCATGGTCCTAAAGGTCTCTTCCAACCTGAACGATTCTATGATTTAATACTTAGGAGCATTCATTTTGCTCTTTGTGGAACTACCCTAGTCTTTGTAGCCCTTACTCTTAAAGGTCATATTGTTTCACTCTATGTGTCTTTCCTGTGCTGAGATTGGATTTTGAAAGTGGAGAGGAAAATTAGTCTGGTTGTTACCACTTTGTAAATATAGCGAGCCAGGCCTATAGGTTGGAAGGGCGCAGCTCTGTTGAAATGGGCAGAGTTCAGGTCTTCTGGAGATCCATGAGCACTACACAGTATTGGATGAACAAAGGACGATTGTTATTAGACAAACATCTCTTGGTAGGAGGGGGGAGATTAGATCTCGGGAAGAAATTGTTGCCTGTGAGGGTGGTGAGACCCTGGCCCAGGTTGCCCAGAGAAGCTGTGGCTGCCCCATCCCTGGAGGTGTTCAAGGCCAGGTTGGACGGGGCTTGGAGCAACCTGGTCTAGTGGGAGGTGTCCCTGCCCATGGCAGGGGGGTTGGAACCAGATGAGCTTTAAGGTCCCTTCCAACCTAAACCATTCTGTGATTTCTGCAAAGCCTCAGGTACTGTCTTACATGGAACTGGGAAACACATTCAGATTGATTTTGAAAGGACTGTGGTGTAAACCAAAGGCTGGCTGGAATACAATAAGTAACATCTTATCTAACCTCTTTAGCAATGATTTGGACGAGAAATTGCTCTTTCTGAGGAGTCCGAATGTACAGCCTTAATGCAAGAGCCTGCACTGAGGATTTTGTTGTCATCTTGTAGCAGGATCTTAGCAAAGGATCGGTAGATAATTCTTATCCTGCAGCCAAACAAAGGAACTGTTTATTTTGTTAATGGCATCAATTACACCGTGTAAGTATCATTTATACCTTGGCCCCAGCGCTTGGGTCAATGGATCAATGTACCTGCAACTATGTGGACACGGTAGATTGACCATGTTTTCCTGAATTTTTAGGTACCAGCTGAAAAGATATGGCTTGTTTTTCATCTTGAGGTGGTATCATCCAGTCCCTTAATTTTCGGCTGGTTTACTCCTCTCTGAAATGTTTAGAGGATGATATATTTGACCAGTGTTTCTCAGGTTTAGCAGCAAAATTTGAAGGAAATTATGAAAAACTTTTGAGGAAGTAGGGCAGTCCAATATGGATGTCAGTCTTCAAAAGAATGAAAATGTTACTATTTAGAGGACTGGAGAAACTTGCTTCTTGATCACAAAGTAGTGTTTATAGTTTTTAGTTCATAGATTCTGTCAAAGATCCCCCTCACCAAGAGTTCCTGTTGGTTTCAGGCGTCATTAAGTGGCCACTGATTATAAAATAATAATAATAATCATCTGTACTTAAGGCTTCTCCTGGTCTTACTGATACTCGTGGACTTTTTTTGTCTTAATCTCAGCCTTCTCGTCCTGGTTTGTTTCTGAGCTGACTGGTTGCAGTTCATCATAAACAGTCTTTCTGCTCCATAAACTCAATTGCTTGTCTAAATTATCTTCCTGGAGCCCCAGTATCTCGTTAAAGACATTAATGTCTTTTAGAAGGCCTTCCAGTGGTTCCATATGGAAACCACAAAGCGGTCGTTACCGTCTGACTGACTTGACTGCATCTGTCCCGCATTGATCTGCGACGTCTATGTGCTGTCAGGGATATTACTTGGTTTTGCTGCCCTGCTGGCCAGTGGAGCATGTGAGCGCATTAGGCAATGTGATTAACCTTTGTTAGCCATGGCTGCAGCCTCCTCCTCCTCCTCCTTGGTTCCTCTCCCCAGAGACTGTCTCCAGTGCATTGGAGGTGTGTGTGTGGTTTAATTAAGTTACATAGGGACAGCTGATGTGGCAATTTCTATCTTTGGTTGCCTAATAAAACCATCTGGTGAACATTTTCTCAATTAGTTAAAGAAAGGTCGGAATCAGTCTCTCCCTTTAATGTTATTTGGGTCCTAACATTAGTACTGTTTAGGTGCAAGGGCATCTTTTTAGTGTCTTTTAAAGTAGTAGTTGGTTCAGTCTTTTAATTATCTGATGAAATTGCAGTGTCATCTCCAAGGCCAAATATTACATCGTAAAGGTTCCTGCGGAATATCTCCAATTGCCTTCTTCAATGAGACTGAATCTGTTCTCATCTTAACTTCATTGACTTTGGTATAATTGTGCTCTTATTCCTGGTTTATGCTAGTGCGAATGAGGTCCTTGTTCTCCTCCGTCAGCTTCTCTGTCGTTTTGTTAATGAGTGATGTTGATGGTGCCTGAGGGCTGGTGAAGAGCGTAGTTCTAACTCCTTAATAGTATGCTAGATGTCCTACATCTTTTCGCCCTGTGCTGTCAACTGAGGGGCTTTAATGGATCTGATGTTGTTGCAGCATAGTCCCAGAGGTGCTCTCAGCTCTGTTCTGTACTCTGTCCTCAGATGTTCCCTGCCTATTTCTGACTTATTCCTTCTTCAAAGATCCAGTGGCTGGAGTAGATGCAAAACTATCTCGCTCAGGGGTCTGGCTCACTCCCCGGTCCTTTCGCGCCTCCTCCCCATCCTCCTCCTTGTGGAAAAGGAGTCGCTCCGTTACGGGAGCACGTCGCTGGCTGTTCCAACAATTAATCTGAGGCTTTTGATCTGAACCTTCCTGCCTTTTATCCCTTGAGCCATGTAGAAATAGATTGAGGCAAAGTGTTTTTCTTAGCTGGATCGGGCAGAACTGTGACACCTGGAAGAAAAAATTAGTTATGCACATGGCACGTTTCCAGGGAAGGGGACGGGACTGTTAAAGGTTTGTACCCTTTGGGAGATCAGCTCCTCGTTTTATTTAATATCGGCTTGTTCTACACTGCACAATGGCACACAGATTAATGGTTACAACAGGTATGTAGATACAGTTAATATCCTCTTGGTTCGCTAATCTGCTTAATACTTGAAGTAAATAAGAAAGCGGCATGAGTATACTATGTTTTTAAGGCAGCACTGGATCCGGGGCATTTGTTATTGTAAAGGAAGGGAGGAATATCCGAAACACAGGGATTTTTTTCATCCATTCTTTTTGTGGGAGCAGCCGTAAGGCGCTCTGGGGTGTTTGAAAACAAAGAGCTCTTTTCCAGGGTTGAATCAGAAGAGCGGGATCTGCGAAGAGCAGCGAGGGAAGCACCATTGCTGTGATCGTTTTGGGGTTTGGGTTGGGTTTGGACGGCAATGTCATGTCTGTTGTTACAAGCTCCAGAGCAGAGCCAAGCAGCCTCCTGGGAGCAGGTCAAGGCATAACTGAGCAGCACTGAACTACGTGTGATAAATGCCAACACCTCTCCACGCGCTGACCTCGCTCGGGTGGGGTCTGTATGCTGGTGTTCACAGATGACACTGGAGATAACTGATGCTATTTCTCTCTCTAGCTGCATGGCACAGTTTTTTTCTCCTAAATGTATCAGCTAATAAACGGACTCATAATTTTGTTGAGACTGCTGTTGCTGCAGGACCTGATAAACAGGGAAGTGTTCCGATATTGGATTCTGTTGCTGTCATTTTTGGATGTGTTTCCATTTCCATGTTTTTATTGACCTTAGACTGGTCGCTAGGGCAAATAATCTCAGTCTTCAGCACCTGCTCTTTGGATTCTCTTCCTAACTCAGGGGTGGTGGAAGACATTCAGATACTATTGGCTTTATGAACTTTTCATAAATTTCCAGCGAAAATGGCTTGAACGTTTTCACATTGTTATGAAGCATTTTCTGATACTTTCAAGTTTTCAGTTGACCAAAATATGTCTGAGACCACCCAAAGCAAACCTGTTTAGCTTGTCGCTGATATTTTATATCAATTGTTAATTTTGAATTAATTTGAAATTCATCCTCAGAATCTTGAGTTAAAATATCTTAATTATTTTCAAGGAAAATCAGTGTTACATTCCAGCTCTTGACAGGATCTGAGGCTTGCATTAGTCAGCAACTTCAAGGACTGGACCTTGGATAAAGAAATGTATTCCCAGCACATATTTTGTACGCTAATTACATTTAAGCAAACAAAAGGGATCTGGTTTTATGCACCTTCATCCTGATGCATAAGCGTCTGCTGAAAAACTAGCAGTACTTCGAGATGGGAAGGATCGTATATTTGGGGTTGCATTGATGCTCAGTAGTATTAAATCTGTTGACCATGTACGACTTGAAAAAACTGCTATTGAGAGTTGGTAGCTTTTATTTACTACTGAGAAATTCCCGTGGCAGTCTACCTGTGGTTTGGAGCTAGTTTAGCATTAAACATCGCATGGGGGTGCTGGACAGAAGAGCAGGGACGGAAGCCGAGCAGCCTCCCAGCTGTACATCAGGCAATCGTTCTTTCCAGCTTAGCAATTCCATTGAGCCACCAGGACATCAGTGGAGCTTCCCAAAAGGTGATTTAATGCCTCTAAACAACAGACAAGTTTTATGCTGTTAGAATTAAGCCAGCATAACCAAATACCAAATTTTGCTTTTTTTTTGCTACTTTCAGCTATGTCAAATGCAGCTGACTCCTGCTTGTTCCACTGCTGAGGTTGTCTTCAGCTGAGTTATTTTGGATTTACACCACTGAGACAGGAGATCGTAGCCAAAGAATCTACAGCAGATTACACTGGGTAGTAAAAATTTGTGGTTAAGATACCGGACTTGGGGAGCCTGGATTTAATTCTCTGTGCTGCTACGCATTGCCTGTATGGCCAGCTGCACAAAACTTCCACAGATTCACCACATCTCATCTGAGGCACTAAAATTGCCCCCTGGTGCATCTGTGGCTGGCGGAGACGGGCAGTTCCTGAGGCCGATTCGTCACGTTGGAATCGAACGCTCATCTGGGAATGCCCCTCTTGGTTTCTCTCCGCAGGTTTTTCCTGCAGAATGTGGGACAACTGCATTTCCAACGAGGACGCCGCAGCTAAGCGCCCGTGCTTAGGCTGGCTGAGTTTCCCATTGGTCTCTCTGTTCTTGAGCTTGCTGCCTTGAAAAATGGCATAATAGCTATTCTTTGTCTTACTGCAGGCACTTGCGAAGAAATTTATTACGATTATTAATTTTGCAGGGCACTTTCTGATTTACTTTATTTGTTTAAAGGAAAACAAGTAAACAGAGAACTCATTAAATAGTTGGAACGTTAAAACTTTGCAGCCAAAACTGACATTTAACAAGTACATTATGAGTGTCGCATGAGGACTTAATCTTTTATATAGCACCTTGTTTTGAGGGATGATGTAGTGGTATCATCTGATGAAATGTTACATTCCTGTTTTTCTCCTGGAACGTGCTGCTCCATTTTCTCTAATAAAGGTGTTTTCCACTAAGACTACCCTAGCTTTCACATAGGCTGAAATGGTTTCCCCATCCCAAGGGAAAGAACGTAATTAAGCATTTTGGTTATGTTAGGCTTCCTATCGGGGCTGTGCTTTTGCAGGAAAATAATAAACAGATTAGCAACATTGCCAAGAAGAGATTTAGAGTATCATCTCTGATTAAGCTTTTCAAAACCAGCCAGGCGACAATGGAGAGAGGTTAAAGCTGTAGAAACGCACAGTGGAAGAAAATGACACAGTTAGTTAGTTTGGTTCAGCTTATTCTCTCGCAAAGCCGTTGTTCAAGGCGGCGTTGCGGAAGAGGCTGAGGGTTGGGGGTTTAGACCTTCTGGAGCGTATTCCTTGCTTTGTTACTGGGCTACGTGAACGCTCTGGGAAATTAGCTCCTCTTCTGTCACCTGTCTGAAATTTTGGGGAATGCATATAATCTTCTTGGTTCTTTTTGCAGCATTTCTTGTAAGAATCTCGGATGTCCTCTCTAGGTGATGCTGTAATATTAATGCATCCAGTAGAGCTTGCCGGATCCTACAAAGCGGCCTCGAGACTCTCACCCATTCTTGCTGGCTTTGCTCCAGTTGCGCTTGAGGCCCTTCAGCGTTCACGTTAGGTCCGCTTCATCCCAAAGCAGAGACTCGGCGCTCGGCGTGACTTTAAGTAGAGCTCCGGCTGCAGCGAGGTTTGTTTCCTCTCTTGCGCAAAAACCACAGTAAAACAAAGCAAAGCAGATTCTTTCTTGTGGTTTTGGGTTTGTTCTGCTTCTGCTGGTCTTCCTTCCTGTGAGGTTTTTTTTTTTCCCAGCAGCACAGGCTGTGGTACCTCCAGGCAATGCGCTCCCCTCCAGGCTCTCTTTGCGGAAAACTTGGATGCTTTGGCTAGTGCAATGTGTGTTTTCCTGGCCACCTCCGAGTTTGCCTCTTTTTGTTGGACTAAGGTACGTCCTTGCTTCGCGTCGCTACGAAAGACTATGTGGTACCCAGGTTTTGTTGAGGACTGTCTTCTGATGGGACGTGGGCAGCTTGCAACGTGGTACCTTCAGCAGAGCTGGGAACCCTTCCATGCCCTGCTGCTTCCCCAGTACGCTGCTTTATATCCCCACAGGTATGCAGGTTTTCTCTCTCTTCCTAGCAAATTCCAAATACAACTTGTGCAGAGCCTGTGACATCTCATGGCCCACTGGAGACTCCTTGCCCTTCCCTTCCAGGGACAGAAGAGGGTCTAGAGAATATTAACCTGGCAACTGCTCTGCCTGTCTCGGTGCCAAACAGCAGCAGAGTTCTAGCTCCATATCACCTATATGAGTACAGGACTTGCCAGATGATCTCAGGGAAGAACTTGGGCCCGTATATGGAATGTTTTAGGTCTGCACAGAAATCTTACACGGCTTGTCGTAAGGTTTTACTAGACTCTTCTGTAAAGATAAATCTCATTAACTGCAGAACTCTTCCACTCCTACTTCTGCAGGTGTGACTTATCTGCAGGTCTTATTTTGACTAGTTTGCCTAGCAGCAAATTTCAGTCCAGTTCCCAGCATTTAAGCAAATCCAACAATGGGTCCTTTGATACTAATATTACTGGAGGAAAAAGAAAAAAAAAAAAAAGCAGCCCTTAAAGAAATACTCTGGCCTCTTTCTCCCCTAGTTCCCTGCCCTCTCATCTCAAAAGGAATTTCTCGATTGTTCTTTCCAACAGTTATAAACTTAGCTTAAAGGGAAGGGGAAAAGAGCTTGCTTTCTGCTTTTTTTTTGTCTGCTCCCCTGAGTTGCTTCTGTTTTCAGTCATTCAGCCTGATCTCTGTTCAGCAGGGCTTCTTGGATGCTGACCACAAAGAAAGGAAAGAAACGCTTTGAGTTGAAGTTACTTGCTAACTTTTTTTTTCTCCATTGCCTCAGAAAATTTCCTAATGGCGGGGGAACATCAGGGGTTCAAGGTTGCATACACGCAGCTTTGACTTGTTTCTCTAGGCTTTGAAATCTTGTTTGAAATCGCACGGACTTACCCACACAGACCTACTAGTAATTCTAAACCATTTACTGCCCAAGATGACTCCCCTCCAGGAAGGCAGCAGCACCAAGCGTGAGCTGCAGGGTAGCCGTGACAAGCCTTTAAGCAGCATTTAGAGGTCATCGGGCTGTATAGTTTTCCATAAATAGAGAAGCCCATTTGCCACCACACCGTTTTAGCGTATGGGGCTGCTCCGGCAGTGGATGCGGTGATCGTAGGTGAAACCTATTCCTTCCCCAAGTGCACTTCAACATGGGCCCAGCATTGAGTGGGGAATGGTGTGGCAGGGAGGAATCGAGTTAATCATTGACTCCTCCGGAGAATATCCACTGCTGTCTTATATTGTATTTTTTTTTTCCTCCATCTCCGTTTCTTTTTCTAGCTCTCCTCACTTCTGTAATAATTTCACCTTGCCTTCCTCAGTCTCTTCTTTCACCGTTTTACAAAGCAACAGGGATAAGGCACCCAGGATCAAAATGTCCAACACTGTGCTTTGGCTGGGTTTAAAATCAAACAGAAAGATATTTCTGAAATCTCGGGCCTCTCAAAAGATACAGATTAGGTGCCAGTGCCTTAAAGAGTATAAATTAATACACCTGTGTGGACCACATCCGTTTACTCCAGCTGAGAATCTAACCCTGAGTTTGGGTATTCCCAGCCTTTAGGATCCACGACATACTGGCCGATTCCAGGTTGGATATCCTAGGGTGGGTACAGGCAGCACTGAACGTCAGGTCAGTGCAATGCCCTAACCTGGTGGGTTGGTTTTTTTTTTTATGTGATCCGTGCTTTAATGGAAGGAAGAAGCGTGTGCATCTGTGAGTGACAAAATAGCTTTGGAACGTTTGAGGTCACCTCAGCAGAAGAATAACTTCTAGGAAGACTATATGAGATAATATGCCAAACATACACTGCTGCTCCTGTAAGTGAAGATACATAGTCCATTTTTATGTGCCTGTGCGTTTTGTCTTCCATACAAGTTTATAAGCCAGACAGTAAGTAGATGCTAGACTTGTCTCCGTATTTCCTGGCAGCCTGGCTCTATAAAGAAGATTACCCTCAACTCCCTTCCACCCACCTCAGATTTTAGATCTTGCACGGTCCAGGTCAGACACCTGTAAAAGTTGTCTTGTTCTCTGGCTTCTTGACAGCTGCTGAGGTAAGGAGTGAGAAATCAGCAATGACTTAACGGTGTGACCATTGTTACGTGTTTAAAATTTTAAGTCACGGGCTCATAGAAAGTTTCAGATTAGACCTCTGCAGATCAGTTAATCCAACTTTCTCCTCGAAGCAGGGCTCATCTTTAAGCTAGGCTGGCTTGTCAAAGGCCTCCTCTGGCTGTCTTCAAAACCTCCTTGAAGAAGGCAGATGCAGAACCTCTTCTAGAGCTTACCAACTCTAAATGGTAAAGAAGTCTTTATGATTCGGAATGCGTTGCCTGCATGCCCTCTGCGGGGGTGTCTGTATGGACCCAGCTTCGCAAGGTCGTGCCCTGAGTAACAGTAATAAAATCCGTGGTTTTGCTATTTGCTTTTGGATTGCACTGGTGTCACTGAGATGGCAATCTGTCCCGACTATTACAGAGGATCAGATTATTGAAAATGTTCTTTTCATTCCTCTCTCTTCTTTATTTGCTTGCTAACATTGCCATTTGGCTTCTGTCTTGCTCGAGGATATTCTGGTGCTGGATTGGGGTCAGAAGGTGGTCCGAAGGAATGATTAACTGCAAAGGTGCAGAAGCAGATAAACCCTCATAGAAAACGCTTGTAAGAATGAAGCTAAGAACATATATTTAGAAATCCGTTTAGGTCTCGCCATCTTGCTTTAAATGGAATTGGATAATAATACCTGGCTGGGCAATACAGTTAATGAAAAGCACCGAATGTAAAAGTTACCAAATGTAAAAGTTGAATTTTTTTATGTGAGTTTCGCTTTTCCAGTAAGCTTTTAAAACCCCGTTCTCGTTTTAAGCAATCTACTGATACATTTAACAAATGTCAAGATGAAATGCTTCAGCAGAGATCAAAAAGACCGAGGGTTTTATTGTACTACTCTTACGGCACTGATAGCTTGTATTGAACTTTCATGCTAAGGATCAATAGCTTTATTTGATCGAATATGGTGAACTATCAAAGACATCAGGCTCTACCTAAAGGACACTTCAGATTGAGCTGTCTCCCTTGAGAGCGCTAGGACTCCTGAATTTGCGCTTTGATGTTTGCTCGTGTCCCTCCTTATTTTGAAATTATTTTTTTTTATTTTTTTTTTATTTTTTTTTAAGGCATTGTGTCGGTGTATATTCATGAATATTCTCCGTGCCCTGGCCTGGCATGTGGAGATCAAAGCCACTGCTTGCGAGTGCTGGTCTCAGCAAAGCGTTAGGGTTTATCTCAACAGCCTATTTTGAGCTAATCTCTCAAAACCAAAACTCGGTGGCGTTAGAAGACTTACGATCGCAAGGAAATCGCAAGAAGGGACGCAGCGGGGCTGGGAAGTTCAAATGGACCCGGTCGGTTGGGGGTGAGGAGGACAAGGAGCCCAGGCGGAGCTGTTTGTGCCGATGGCTGGGGAGGAGGAGGGGGGAGACGATGCTTCTCCTGAGGCTGCGAGCTGAACAATTTGCCCCACAAACTCCTGAGTCTTCCCCTCCCTCCCGCCTCCACGGCAAATGGTTGAGAGCTCTCAGCTGGTGAACTTAGAATAAACATTTGGTTTTGTCAGCCGAGCTGCTGAAAGAGGAAAGTGGTGGGAGCGGGGTGGAGGTGGCTGGGGGAGAGGAGGAGAACGAGGACGGGAAGGAGAACTTAAAACGTACAAGCAGTAAGCTTTCAACCATATTTTGGACCAACTTTGCTAAAGCAGCGTTTTAGTCTGAATGAAAGGAATGGCAAAAGCTGGAGGAAGCTGAGATGTCGCGGGGAGGGCTGTGGTGGCAGGTACTGGTGGGTGGAGGTGGGGGGGTCTGTAAAGCCCTCGGAGCCGTCTGTTTGCCTCTGACAACGTGCCCTGAGTCTGGTACCTTGAGGCTGCTTCTGGTGGCAAAAAAAGCGCTTTAGCATCTCTGCTAAGCCAGCCGGCACGCTGATTTTGTGGAGCACACATGTGCCCCTGCATAGATCCATATGGGATGAAAAAGCAGGTGACTAAAGCACCTCCATAGAGATGAGGGTCAGAGTAAACAGGCATCCTTGTGAGGAGAGCCTGTACTGCTAATAAAGAAGAAATACCAGTACCTACTCAGCACGCGAGGTGGATAGTGGGGTTTTGCTCTAAGAGGGGAATTACAGCTCAGAGAGGAGCATAACATCCCCAAGAGTGATGTTACAAGGAGGAATGTGGCTTATAGAATCACAGGATGGTTTGGGTTGGAAGGGACCTTGTAGTTCCAACCCCCCTGCCCTGGGTAGGGACACCTCCCACTAGCCCAGGTTGCTCCAAGCCCCGTCCAACCTGGCCTTGAACACCTCCAGGGATGGGGCAGCCACAGCTTCTCTGGGTAACCTGGGCCAGGGTCTCACCACTCCCACAGGCAACAATTTCTTCCTAATAGTTCATCTAAATCTTCCCTCTTCCAGTTTGAAGCCATCACCCCTTGTCCTGTCACTACCTGCCCTTGTCAAAAGTCCCTCCCCAGCTTTCTGGTAGGCCCTTCTCTCCTTTCTCCTGACCCTTCTTTGCGGCATTCTCAGCAGGCGGAATTCTGTCAGCATAATGGTGTCAGGCAGGAGGTTGGGAACGTTGTGGGCTGGTCAGGAAGACTCTCTCCATTAGATAGTCTTGGGGGTCCAAGAGGCTGAAGATTTGAGGAAATATTTCAGTAGTGCATTAAGTTACTCTGCGAGGAACCCAGTTTTATTTCACTCATTGCAGCAGAGCTTGTTCATTTTTGTACCAAATAGAAATTGGCAACCGAATTGGTCTGCTAGCCAGACCTTACCTGATGTGAAAATGTCTTAAATTTAAAGTAGGCGCAATATAATGCGAGAAACGCAGCTGTGGAGCAGTGAGTTTTTCCAGCTTTCCCCAGCCACCTCTCTACAGGTATCGTCAAGTGACTACTGTTCTCAGCGCTGTCTCTAAGCCATCCCAGCAATACCTGAATGAGATGTTAATGTGGTTTTACAAACACGTGCAGAGCTAAATATTTCTGAGCCGTGGGTCCCAGCTGTGCTGTGCTCTTAGATCTGAGGCAGCTTGGAGAGCCGAGGTTCACCTCTCCATCTGAGCCGCAGACCAGCCTCTTCCTTCTGGTTAGGTGATCCGTAGAAAGAACCAGGCACAAGCCTGAGGCATGGAACCATCTTGACTTTCTCTTTTGTTTTTGAAAGCTGGTGATCCCGGTTATGATTCCTGGCTTGCTGCTTTCTTCGTGCAGTTTTGTACTGAAATACAGAACGGGGGAATGCCACCCTGCTAACATTTCTTAATTTGGATAAGCATCAGCCTGCGGATCGGTGAGTGTCTTTTTCAGTGGTCCCCTTACCAGAAAGCAGCAAGAGGAAAAGTTCTGTGCCTGCTTCTAGTGGAGGAAAAAAATGCTGCCAAGACTGTTGCCAAGGAACTGGCTGCTTAAATTAAAGGATATCTTAACCTTCCTATTTCTCCCTCCCGTTTTTACGACACAGCTGAGCCTGAAAGTTGGGTGGCTGCTCTGCAGTTCCAACGCCCTGGTCGTAAGGCTGTGCCGACTGCTCCAGCGGCCAGTATGCCAGCAAACGCTGGCTGTGGTCTCTGCACTTTGTTCCCATATCCGTAAGATCTCACTTTATTGGGGAAGGTACTCATCGCCTTGCCTGAAGTGCAGCAAAGGGTACGAGAACGCTGCTAGAGCCCCTGAGACAAATTTATCTCCTTCAAGGTGATGAGTGCGTTGAGTTCTGAGGACACCGAGTGAGTAGGGTGCTGTTTGTTACTGTGTCATACTTGTGGGTCTACGAGTTGGGAGGAAAAAAGGCTCTAAATAACTGGATTCCTGGTTAGGGTGGAGAGAGCAGAAGAAGTGGATAGCGAAGTGCTTCCTGGTTATTGCTCAATGAAGCACTAGATTGCAAAAGCGAGTCTCTTACACACATCTGATTAAACTCCGTATTTATGAACAGATACGGAAAACTGTAGAAAATCCTGTGAAGGGAGATGATTTCACAGGAGAAAAAAAAAAAAAAAGGCAGCTGTTTAGTACTGAAACTCAGGGCTGCGATTCTCTCTCATGCTAGTTCTTTGGAATTAGGATGTATGCGAACAGGAATCTTAAAATGTCCAAGGAGTGAGTTTCACAGAGAGAACTCTTCCCTGCTGTCAGCCTGCAAAGACATACTCGGTGCAATAGAAATCCATTCTGGTTTAGCTCTGTCGGTCAATATTTCCCAATGAGACTTTTTCTCCACTGTTTTCTGCTCCTCGGTGTTGATAGTTTCATCGTGACCAAGTCCTGTGTGAAGCGCTCCGGTGGGTTTCCTTACAACCAGCTCGGGTTTTGTTGACTGAAACGCAAAAAGGAATAGTGTAGTTAAAGGGCTTGATACAAGGGTCTGAAACCTCACCTCTGCCACCCATTCCCTTGTAATTCTGGGCAAGTTATTCAGTCTTTCAGTCACTTTTCTGCAAAACAGGACCCTCTCTCTTTCTGCCTGTCTTGGTTCTGGTAAGCGTATGCTATTTTGAACGGAGCTTATACCTGCTTTGTTGCACATGTGTGATCCCGCACAATGGGATCTGGCTTTTGGGGGATGCTGCTGTGACTGTGGGAATGACCGGGCGCTGGAAACGGCCTTTCTGTTGACTTGGTAGTGTGCGTGCCCTCGGTCTTGAACTCTGAATCCTGAGGTGGCGATAATCTATTGAGTAAGACAGAAAAGCCAAAGGATTGTTCTATGCCAGCTGCCCTGGGAAGGAAAAAATATAGCTATTTTCTCAAGCAGAGTTACTAATTGTGTGGGGTTGTTCAAGCGACTGGATGACGGCTACTTGCTTTCTCCAACCTCTTTAGATTTCTGGTCGGTACCTACTGATGATCGGATTTGGTGCTCTGCTTCGCTTTTAGATGCAGTGTAATTTGTATACCTGCATTTGCTAGGCGCAAGTTGGTCTTACCTGATTATATCCACTGGGAGGGCAAACAATTCCGTAGGTTATTGTTTAAACGTGCAGTAAAATTTGCAACTGTTTAAGAGCATTCTTGTTTTGTATTGAGAGACAACAGGAAACATGGCAACATTGAATGGAAAATAGCATAATAGAGCGCACAAGATGAAATTCACTGTCTTAACCGTCATCACATGGTCTAGGTACCATTTAAAGCCTCAAAATGGGATCTAAATTGCTTATAGGAGCTAGTCTTGTATCTCTTTATAGGGGATAAATTTCATCTTGCAGCAATGCCCTTACTGATTGAAATAAATTGCTTTGGGGAGTTGATGTGCCTGGAAGCAAACGTACGGGTTGGGGGATAACTAATCCTACAGAAGATTTCTCTCCTGGTGTATATGGTTTCATTCATACGCTCACAACTATCACAGTAAAAACGTTACTAGTTTGCATATTGGAGCACAGAAGGGCTGAGCAGTCAGAGCTGTGCTTGAAAGTGATGGAAAACCCTGATCCAAACATGTATTGCTGTCTATATCACATTCTAGGGCGCTGGAGATTAAACACCTGAAGTTAGTGGTCTCCCTTGGCCATAAAGGCCCCCTTTCTCTCAGTTTGCCGTTCGTCATCTGGACATTATGTCTTTTATCTCTTAGAGATGCTGTGAAAAATAAATTGTTTCTGAAAAACTCAAAAATAGAGTGCTGAGAGCAATAAAGAACCCAGTGAGGAGCTTAATTGCATCTTCAGGGAAGGTTTAGAGTAATACGCTGTAAATAAGGTATAGGACCTCTCACTGAACAGTAAAGGACATGACAAAGTATCGAATAGCTGTTGGTTAAGTGAGGAGAACCTGCTTTGTACACCACGGACCCTATGTCTGGGGAGAGTAAGGAAGAGCTGGAAAGAAGGGATATGATCAGGAAAGATGGATTAGGTCTGCATTAGAGCAATGCAGCTCACTTCAGGATGTACTGGGCCAACAGCAAAGCTAGTATTTCCCAGCTTTCAGTTCTCTGTCTCCCAAATTGACTTTTTGGGAGTGTACTCTGTCACAACAACTGTAGCCTACATAGTCAACACAAAGGGCTTGACCGCATCTGTTCCTTGGGCAAGGATCTCCTTGACTGTTTTGCTACTCAAGTTCTGAATCCTGCCCCTTCCAAACCATTAGGTGTAAAGGGGATCCACTGGTTGGCAGCAGTAGCAAGTCGTTATCCAGTAAGTCGAGCAGGCACTAGAGGGAGATACAGTACTCGTAAGGCTTCAAACTCAAAGCATGGGGTTAACGTGGACTTTGAGAACCTATCACGTGCTACTGCTTGCCGTTAGCTGACTAAGCTGCTTGAGGTGCTTTGGTGTGTGCAGTAAGAATGTAATCCGTCAAGAAGTAATAGATCTTGACGCAAACTATGCTGTGTGCATAGCGGTTGTTGTGTGTTGCAAATGGAAGACGATGGCCTTTCTTGGGGAAGTGCTGTGAAGAGGAGAAATAACGCTGGAAGGTCCAAATGTCGCATCTGTCTTAAAACAACTGTATTAGGCATTTTTTCACAAAAGGCTTTCTACTCTGCCGCTGAATGTGACAAAGTTATGCTCAAAGGTGACAAATAGATGTTGACTAGTGAAGGCTCTTTACTGCCTTTCCTGATTGATGTTATCGTCCCCTTGTAAATAAGTGGGACTGTTTTAACGGACTGCCAGTTGCAGTAACGTTCTGAATTTCTTCTTTGATCTCTGTTTTTCAGGAGCTGTGCAGCAAGACCATCAAAGCAATTTTGATGTTTGGGGCTTCTCAATTACCAGGAAGACACAGTGCTGCTAATTCGGGGAAATTATTAGAGGTTGCTTCACGCTATGTTACAGACTTTTCTTACTCAAGCATAATTACTTCTATCTTGAGAAGAAATGAGAAGATCACAGTAGGAATTTCTGCCTAGTTAAGCGTTGTCGCTCTCTTTTGACCAAGCCTATGAAAAGGATCTGTCTTCCTGACTGATCTCACGCTGTCAAGTCTTCATGCTGCTGTCCAGTTCTGTTAAGCGATGGAATATATAAGCCCTCAGTAGCCACGGAGATGTGTTTCAGTGCTGACTGTTACGGTACCTGCTCGGTTCCTAGTCAGTACCTTGACAACCAGCTCTTAGAAGAAGGTGACAGAGACATGTAAAGGCCAGCTTGTGGATTCCCCTTCCCAGCAGATAAACCTGTTTGTTGGTTGGAAGATGTCTTTTCCCTGTTTGTGAGGGGAAGGGGCCACTATTGCACCAAACAAAGGGACAAGCTGGAGCCCACAAGCATTATTTCCTTTAAATAGGACTAGATTCAGTCTTCTGACACTGAGGCAGTCCAGATGCCTCTGAAAACCTCCTTATCGTGCTCAGTGGGTGCTGAAGGCGGCACGAGCATCATTGGCTCGGCTGGAATGGCAGCTTCAGAACTCTTACAGAGATACCATGAGGTTACAACATGCAAGAAGCCTTGGTGGCTATAACTACCATTGCCTCCTCCGTCGGACATCCAGCAGTTGCTCCGTAATGTCCTGTCCGTGTCCTGAATGATTCTGGGCCAGCTGAGCTTAGAAGAAGTGCAACTCATGGCAGTAAGTGTATGGCTTTACATTTATTTGTGATTTTGTTGGTGGTGGTGGTGGTGGTTTTTCCTATGTGAAATTAGGCCGGCATGGATATGTCTCTTTAAGGGGAGGAAAAACAAACTTAACTAATGTTTAATCAATTAATGTCTCTAGATATTTCGAAAACCTAAAGTGTGATGGAAGTGCTCAGTGTTATGTTTAGAGCCCCATATGTCTTGAGGTCAAGAAAGTCCCGTAATGATCTCAGTGCTGCCTATTTAAGTCCCAAAGTTTGCTTTGACTTAGCACGTTTAAAGAGGCATTTTATGTGGAGTGTTTAGCTTGTGTATGGAAACATCATTTTCATGTCCAGTGCTTACTAAGATAAAATAGTAATATTTGGTGGAAAAAATGAAGGTTCTAGCTGCCTGTCTGATCTTGTAGAGTTTCCACCATAACTGAATTGCAGAATCACAGAATTGTTGGGATTGGAAGGGACTCTTGATCACCTAGCTCAACGCCCCTGCTCAAGCAGGGTCAGCTAGAGCCATTTGCCTAGGAAAGTGTCCAGTCATTATGTCTGTGGATGGATATTTCACAACCACTCTGGGTAACCTATTCCAATGTTCAACTACCCTCATGGTAGACAAAGTGTTTTCTTATGTTGAGATGGATTTAATCGTCATGATTTGAGAGTGCGGAAGAGACAAGGGACTCTGTCGAGTTGAGACCACAAATAGCTTAACTGTGCACTTGCGGTAGCTTAGACTACAGTGACCTCTGCCTTTGGGAAAATTATTTTACCAGTGAATTCGAGGTAGATTTGATCTTCTGTCCTGGTTGGAGGGCCCAAACCACAGCATCTTCCATCTTTAGCCACATCTCTCAAGTAGTGAGGACCTGGTGTGGACACTTAATTCTGTACAGATACTGGAGCTGGGTGTGGGATTTCTCTTACAGCAGGTTTTCAGACACTTGTGTAGCAGCTGAAAAGAAAAAATGATAATTGATCTTCACTGTAGCAATGTAGAGTAACGTTGTCCCAGTAAGAATGACAATGTGAGATGAAGGACAAAGTGAAGTTATACTGTTTTAAAGCTGTGATAAACTGCTGGTCTGGCAGAGTAAAATTTTGTTTAATAACATAGGCGTTTACTGTGACTTAGTTGAAGTGTTACGGCTGTGGTAGTTTTGCTCCGTTATTCTACTGGCCTGCACGTTCTACTAAATTCAAATATATTCAAGGTTTTGGAGACGACTGGATTGAACAAACTGGTCCCTTGAAATGTCCCAGTGATTGCTGCTAGTCTTGATGCGTGTGACCCGTTCTTTCCGCGAGTTGAAGGCTCGCTGTTGGCCGTTGGAAGGTTTGTTGATGGATTTTCAGTTATTTGGGTTCATCAATCCCCCCCTTCAGAGAGGGGGATGACGATAGTATCCTGCTAATGGCAAGAGCATACAAACACGAAGAGAATTAGATCATGTGTTGGGGATGGAAAGATGTGCTAATACAAAAATAAATACCAAAGCTGGGGTGTATAATCGGAGATTGCGTGCACACATGTATGTTGTTGCTTGGTTGTTTTTTAAGGGAGTGTAAATCACAACATTCTCTGCCTTTATAGGTACTTTGATGGATCGAGAACACAAAAATGTCATTTCCAAAATTTCATCTAGTTCCTGCTTACGAAGAATTTAATATCCTAAAGCTTGCTTGCTTGCTGTAGTCCCTGAAACTGTGGTAGCTCTACTGGTAATATTTTTTCCCCCACTCAGCTGAGCGGGAGGGCTGATTTCGGGATGTTTAATAAAAAGAAAACGGCATTTCAGTCTTTCATAATGTAACACTGCATAGAGTTATCACTTATCTGTTAACTGAAAACAACCTGGTATAAACCACACAGAATATAGAAACTGCAAATGGAAAATTCTTCTTGCTTCAACCCACTTCCTTTTGTTGCATCAGCAAGAGAAATATTTATATAGAAGATACAGTTCTCGCGGTGAGTGACAGATTACCATCTTTGCCCATGCACGTGACTCTTAATATATCTTCAGATATATTCTATTGAGTATGTGGGTGTCAAAATAAAGCAAAATAATACATAGTTCTTCCAAGCAGCTCTACTTTCAGAAAGCTTATTGGCGTTGTCAGTTGTTACATGATGAGATGCACAAACTGCATAGTGTGTATCCACTCTTCTTGACGCTAGAAGGGAACTGATATTCAATATTCAATGTGAGTTACAGTCCTGATTGTCAGATCAAAGTAACATCCTGTCAATTCGAATTTGCTGCTATTTTCCCGAAATTTTAAAGGGCTGAATCCTTCAACATTCCTATTCAGGTGTCAGGCTTGCATCGTAATGAATTCAACCTGTTACCTTTTGACATCCTGATAAGCGTAGCCCAAAAATATGCATTATTAAATGTTACGGAACATACCTAATATATATACCAGTAAAACTGGCAAATGGGAATGATCATAACTACTAAAACTACTGAGCTGATTTGGTTCTTTGTTTGGCTTCATTTCTGTGTTTCTGTCAGAATACACGATAAATAAAAAGCCAAACTTGAGGTTGACAGTCTCAGTTACTTTTAGTTGGATTCAAATTCTGCATGATTGCAGTCAATAGTTGAAAATTGTCTTCATGCCTCTGGTAGACCGTCATGAATTTGATTACTGGAAGAGAGTCTTACTAAATACAGGCTGGGTCGTTGGTTGCTATGAACTAGTAGTTCTCCACTGAAGTAAATGGAGTTGGCATCTAGAGACTGGAGGGGATTCTTCCATTTTGAGTGTTTGTGTGTCTGTGTATATCTTTTTGTATGCATTGGTCCAAGCAAGGTAGCAATTTGGAGGCTGACATTCTAGATACGATAACCTGAAGAGAGTGTGCAGAAGTTCCAAAAAGATGAAAATTGGAGTAGCGTTAATTCTGCCATTCTTCCATGTAGTTTAATACTAAGAATGAAATGCAAATAAGTTAAACTTCTGAAAGGGAGTTCAAAACATCAGTGCAATGATAGAACAGCTTGATTTTGCTGGTCTCCGCTATCAAGTCCTTATCCTGCCCATCTTTTCTGAAAAGTAACTTCTGCAATTCCCCTTTTAACGCGGGATCTCAACGGGCACAGAAATTGCTTATCGGTTGCCCATCTTAGGTCTCTTCTGGATCTCTGACTGGGAATTTCTCAGACCAAGGATGCTGCTTTCAACAGGATCCAGTTAGCCTTCGGCAGTGGTATCTACTAACACATAACAGCACCAGTTCTTGGGTTTGGTTCTCAGAACTGTGAAGCATCACACGCTGGCCCCACCAAAATCAGTGGGGGTTCAGTGCTGGGTCACCGACATTTGTGTGTAAGTCCGGAATCACGGAATTTTCAGACCTCCAGAGATCATCTAGTCCAACTCCCCTGCTGACGCAGGAATGCCTAGAGCACATTACTCAGGACTGTGTCCAGGCGGGTCTTGAAGATCTCCAGAGAAGGGGACTCCACAACCTCCCTGGGCAGCCTGTTCCAGTGCTCCGGCACCCTCACCATAAAGTTTTTTTCTTGTGTTTGAATGGAACTTCCTATGTTCCAACTTGTGCTCGTGAAGTGTCAAAGGCTGTGGGAAGTGTTTGTAGTTATGGCAGTTTGAGATGTCCCAACCTCCTGCGGCTTGCGAAGACCTTGTCATAGAATCATAGAATCACCCGGGTTGGAAGAGACCTTTAAGATCACGGAGTCCAACCGTTACCCCAGCACTGCCCAGTCCACCACTAACCCACGTCCCTCAGCACCACGTCTGCCCGGCTTTTAAATACCTCCAGGGATGGCGACTCCACCCCTGCCCTGGGCAGCCTGTTCTGACGCTTGACCAACAGCAGTTGTGCAAGGGCATGTTCCTCAATACATGGTTAGGCAACTTAAATAGATATTTTTTTTTTTATTATTATTAATGGTTTAAACAAAGTTGACTGGCTTCTCACTAAACCATATAAGTAGCGCTTTCAGGACCCCGCTGCTGTCGTGGTGCGCAATGGCAATAAGCAACAGGGGACAGGAACGGCGTAAGCTGCTCCAGGAGTATTTTCAAGGTGATCTCCAGAAACAATCCCGATGTAGGCACCAGAGTGCCATTGTATTGCTTCTGAAGTGGCCTGGATTAATATGGGCGTGCATTTCTCTGCTTACATTCCCTCCAATTTATTTTCTTGCAAGTTGCAAAACTACAAGAACAGATGTTTCAAATAGAATACCAAGATCTGAAAAGAATAACAACATAAGCAGAAGGCGCTCACTGATGCCAGTAAATTCTTCATAGCTGTAGCTTATTCATAAACATGAGCAGATAAGTATTCAAGGGGAAGAAAGGACTAATTTTTAAGTGATTGAGGCAAAATTTCTTCACGCAAGATATCTTATACAGCACTGCTAGGCAAATCTAGTGATAAAGGTAAAGTGTCGTTCGGGAGAGAAGGAGTTGACACAAATTTAATGGAAATAGAGAGATCCCAAACGGACAGCCAACATTTTTGTTATTTAAACAGAGAGGCATTTAGGCTGATCTCTGCGTCGTTTCCTAGGGTTAATAACGGTAAATCTCAGCGGCTTCCTTCAGCTCTCAGCTGGATTTGTGTCTGTGGACAGGACAAGGCTACAGTTCCAGAAACTGGTTAAAGGGCTACTGCCCACCTCCAACCCCGCGTGTCAGGAGGAGGAAGGCAGGCAAAGCCATCAGGAAGCAGAAAGGACGTAGGTGGCAGAAGACAGTAGCGGATGCGGGCGCTGATTTGAGATTATCGCTAATGGGCTTCGTCCAAGTGTGAGGCCTGATGCTGCTTCAGAGAGGAATCATGGTCCGTTGGTTGGTTGGTTGGTTGGTTTTTTTACCTCCTGTTCGGAAGGTGATGTTGGAAGGCAGGTGGTGCAGCAGTACTTAAAGGAACTAGATCCTCATAAGCTCAACACCACCCGGCGATGTGCGCTGGCAGCCCAGAAAGCCCCCTGCATCCTGGGCTGCATCCCCAGCAGCGTGGGCAGCAGGGCCAGGGAGGGGATTCTGCCCCTCTGCTCCGCTCTGGGGAGACCCCCCCTGGAATACTGTGTCCAGCTCTGGGGCCACCAACATCAGAAGGACATGGAGCTGTTGGAGCGGGTCCAGAGGAGGCCACAAAGATGATCTGAGGGCAGGAGCCCCTCTGCTGTGAGGACAGGCTGAGAGAGTTGGGGTTGCTCAACCTGGAGAGGAGAAGGCTCCGGGGAAACCTTCAAGTCCCTTCCAGTCCCTAAAGAGGCTCCAGGAAAGCTGGGGAGGGACTCTGGATCAGGGAATGGAGCCATAGGACGAGGGGGAATGGTTTTACACTGGAAGAGGGGAGATTGAGATGAGACATTGGGAAGAAATTGTTGCCTGTGAGGGTGGTGAGACCCTGGCCCAGGTTGCCCAGAGAAGCTGTGGCTGCCCCATCCCTGGAGGTGTTCAAGGCCAGGTTGGACGGGGCTTGGAGCAACCTGGTCTAGTGGGAGGCGTCCCTGCCCATGGCAGGGGGGTTGGAATGAGATGAGCTTGAAGGTCCCTTCCAACCTAAATCATTCTATGATTCTCGTAGAGCGACATATTTACTGTAAAAGCCTTTTTAATATGGTGCTTTGTGTGCTGTAATGTCTGAGGCGGAGTAAATAGATGTCAGTGTCCTTGCATAAGGCGGGTTTTGCTGGGTTGGAGCAGCCACCGCACCAAAGATCTCGCCTCCAAAATGCGCCAACAGAGGCAAAAGGAAGCATTGCTCTTTCCCATTTTTACGGAGGAGCAATATGGATTCACGGCACGTGACTTGGCCGTGGTGGTGTCTGATGTCTCTGGCAGAGCTGTGAGTTGGGAAAACTGGTTTCAAATCCCGCTCCGATGTGTGAAAGGAGAATAATGTTCTTCCGTGCTCCTCATCAGATAGCAATTATGGGAGTTGAGCAGGAAAAGGCAAACTGGAACAGCGTGCCAAACCTGTACATAGATTTGTTAGCAATTTCCTTTCTTATTTAACTGCATAGATAATCAAATGCGAATATTGGAAAAGCTGAGATATTTCCCTTGGGATCTAGACCTGCCTTGCATGTTTAAAATATTTATATATTTGAGCTGTCAATTTTTCTAACTCTATCAAGGCTGAAACAACTATAGGATCTGCAGATGAAAGATGGTACTTGAAAAGGAAAAGAAAGCAATGTGTTAGGCCCATTTAATTTAAATGTGCTGTATTAAATCTAAAGCGCTGTCTCCGCTGTGTCCGTGCAGTTTGGCTCCTTATTAGTATTACTAAGGAAGAAAAGATATTTTAAAGCAGGCATGGTTTGAGATTAAGGTAATTTAAGTTAGCACAGTGGTTTAGAATACCAAGGCACTTTTGTACTCGTCTCATTGTACTCCAAGGCGAGAAAGGAGGCTGGATGTGCGACGGCAGAGCTTTGAAACGATAGCCGAGGCAGTACAATTCCCGGATCTCCTGAGAATCGGGGAAGAGGTGTGACCTTGGTGGTGCGGGGAGGAGAGAACAATGCGGGGCAGCACGGGGAGTTTGCCCTAAGACTGTCGTAATTAGGTCAACTCGGCGCAGTCCCGCTCCCCGTGTTTGTTACGCCTGTTTTGATGGGAGCGCTGCTGAGCTATGCAAGTCCTGAACTCGGTCCTTTCTCCGGACGAAAAGCCGACGAGCTGCTGCGAGCCATCAGACCTGCCGGGTGCTCACACGCGTCAGCTCTGAAAAAACTCATCAGGGAAGAGAATCTTTTTATTTGTTGGTGCGGAGCTGGCAGGTGACAGGGTAAGACGCAATTGTGTGAAGAGTTTTGAAGTCGCCTCCTTTTGGTAGAAAACAGCCCCGCTGTTTTAACCCTGATGACAGAGGGTCCTTGTTAAAGGCCCTTGGCCTTTGTTAAAGGCTAGGATTAAAATAAAAACCTGAGGTTGCCTTCAGTTTTGTTTCTTTGGGAGGTTTTTCTTTGGTTTTGTGTTTGTGTAGGACCCTTCTTTGCAGGGTAGTGGCCTGCAATTGGAATTTCTACGTGACAGTTTAATAAAAGCAACAAGAGCTCATTTTGTGATTTAATCAAATCCCAGAGCCTTGGTATTATGAAGATGACAGGACAGAATAATCCACTGAGCTACTTATGATTGGGAGGAGAGCGTTTCTGCTCTGGTTCCACCAACCTTACCAAGATTTTCCGGTGACCCCTGTGCTTAATGTTTTCCTTAGGCAGAAGAAAGGGAGCCTAAACGCGAGAATGTAATTGAATCTTTAAGTATTCAGTCACTGAGGGAAAAACAAGCAGATTTGGGTAATACGATGCTCCCACCCAGGAATCTTTGCTATTCTCCCAGATGCTTCGTTTGCTTGTTTTGTTTCCTATTTCGTTTTCTGAGCAGGCAAATGAAAAGTTGCGCGACAGCAGAGTCAGGATCTTGCTCACGTTTAGCTGGGCCTTGCTGGAGAAGCAATGTCAGAGGGGGAAAAAAACCTGTATTTGCAGGAGTGTTTCCATTTGGGTTCTCAAATGGATGCTGAACGAGCAGGAGCATTTGTTCTCCCTGCGTTTGCAGTCCCTGTGGAAAACCTCAGGGAGCCCAACAGCTCATTTTCTCCGCTGCTCGTCTCGTCTGTCGTCTGAGTCGTACCAAGGGGAAGAGACGGTGCAGGAGATGAATGTCATCAGTGAAGCTTCCGGAGACAAGTAAAGTATTAGCAACACCGCCATTTTCGATCGGTTATTATTTCTTTGGGTGAAAATACGCCCAGCATTAGATAATGCTCTTTCACTAATTGCCCATTACAGAGGTGTTTTTAAGTTAATGAATAACTAGTTTGGGGTTAGTTTTCAGAAGGGTTTGGTTTTCTTTCTCTGCTAGCATCTGAGTGCTGCCCATTAAGTGCATCTACGGAGCACTTAATGACAAGAAAATTGTTTGATGGAACCATCCCGCGTAATGAGATATTTCAGCAATTTATTCCATACAATATGTTAGCACCAAAAATTAGAACTCTGGGCAGGCTCGTGGGCAGGTGTGAAAACCTGTCGAGTCTCCCCGTAGACAAAATCTATTTACCGTGGAAAATTTTCCTTAAGGATATGTTTTTGTGACTGCCTGAAATGAAAGCCAAATGAGGCACATTCAGAAAAGGTCATTTAAGTGTAAGTTATTTGACAAGATAAATTAAAATTTACCCTTACCCTGCTTGACGTGAGCTAAAAACTGAAATTTGAGGTCTGGCAGGTTATTTTAATTTGGAGAAGAAATTGATTTTGAGGTCAGATATCCTTTGGGTTCAGTCCTTGTTTGTGACAGTATTACCTGAACTCCCGTCTCCCTCGGTGCAGGAGGAATCGCGCAGCAGGGGATGGTTTCTTTGGTCACTTCTCCAGGCCTTTCTTTAGCCAGCACTTTCCATCTTCTCCCCAGAAGGCACCCTCTTCGGGCAGCGCTGCCAGGGCTTTTCTAAGGCGATGGGGTTTCTTCCTGGTAGCCTAAAATTAACTCCAGTGCTCACAGATGCCTGATACTCTGTTTTGGGATTGTGTTCCCTCCTGTTTTAACCACCTAAAACAAAAGAAGGGGGTTGGTCCCATCTAGTCGGAATGGAAACTCCCCGGTCAGTGGACTTTTTTCTGCACTCCTGCCCAATAAAGGTGTATCTCCCCTGTTCAGAATATGGCAACTCTGTACGGTTCCGCTGTGCTCCTTGGGCTTGAGTTGTAATGCTTAACTCATGTAATTTTATTTTATTTTATTTTATTTTATTTTATTTTATTTTATTTTGTTTTATTTTATTTTGTTTTATTTTATTTT
>VYXH01012753.1:307339-355509 GCA_013397275.1 Burhinus bistriatus
ATTTTATTTTATTTTGTTTTATTTTATTTTGTTACTTTATTTTGTTTTATTTTATTTATTTCATTTCATTTCATTTTATTTCATTTTATTTTATCTTGTCTTGTCTTTTGTCTTTTCAGTTCTTATCCTTTTTTTCCCCTTCTCAAGTCATCTTTCTCACCTGGTCAGCCATGGAAAAGCAGCAACTAAAAATTAAGTCTCTGCCTCAAGATTGTCCTGTATTCACACGAATCCAGCAGCTGGAGAATAAAGGCAGCAAATCCTGCAGAACTTGTGGGAGCTGGCGGCACTGATGGCAGCTGCCTTTGCTGCCTTTATGCGTGATTCAAAGTGGCGGGAGGACAAGGTAAAAGCAAACGTAGGACATTTGCAGGAATTAATAGTTCTGCTGGACTGTCTTGAAAGATGTCTAGCCAGTATCCTTGAGAGAAGCTGTTAAAGAACTGCCTGGTGATACCTTGTTAATCTGATGTGATGCAGAGCAAAAGTGCGCCTGTTTTGTAGAAAAGGCGGACTGAGAGGCGTGTGGTTCCGAAGGACGTGACGCTTCAAGCCTCTTTATGCTTGTTAGACAAAAAGAGGACATAATTAGACTTCAGGCAGGCTCCTGTCCTAACGAAATCAAGGGGGAGTTCCTTTGTGTGTCAGGTTAGCGACAGTGTCTCCTAAAGCTGTAAACCTACTCAAGCGTTTCCAAGACCTGGTTGGCATGCGAGCTTGCTGCGAGCTTTGTGTATCCACAGCTGGAGGCCCGTCGCTTGAACGGCGCATCCACTTGCTGTTATTATTCCATTGTCATCTGGTTTTTGGTCTATTATCACTCCAGCCATGTTTTGAAATCAGTACTCCCCTCCCGTGGATCTGTTGCTTTGCTGCGTGCGTTTGGAGAGCGCTGGTGCCGCATATCAATGGGCTTTAGGACGAAATGAGAGAAGTCCTGGGATTTTTTGTAAGCCAATCCCATCATCTGTCTTCTGTGAGCTTGGAAAGTTGTCAGTCAGCACAGAAAAAACACTGGCAAGCTCAGCCGTTCCCTTGCTGCTGAATGGGTTTCTGGAAGGACAGCTGAAGTCGTGCAGTGAATCCTTAAACAAGTCGATAAAGGCAGTTGTGGAGGAAAATGGTGCAGTCCAGGGGAGGTTGCTTCTAGATTTTTGTGGGACCAGCTTCACTTTGTGGGATGCTGCTTTTAGGACCGTCCAGCTACAAAGGATGAAGCAGTGAAGGACGTCAAAACTCACTTTCTAGAAATCTGGGCAGCATTTTCACCAGCTTAATACCCTCAGCGCTCCTTTAAGACCACGCAGAGAAGCATGTAGAATCATAGAATCATAGATGTTTAGGTTGGAAAAGACCTTTAAGATCATCCAGTCCAACCATTGACCCTACTCTACCAGGTCTGCCACTAAACCATGTCTCCAAGCACCACATCTACATGACTTTTAAACACCTCTAGGGATGGTGACTCAACCACCTCCCTGGGCAGCCTGGTCCAATGCTTGATAACTCTGTCCGTGAAAAATTTTTTCCTAATGTCCAGCCTAAACCTCCCCTGGTGCAACTTGAACCCATTTCCTCTTGTTCTATCGCTAATTACTTGGGAGAAGAGATCAGCTCCCATCTCACTAGAACCTCCTTTCAGGTAGTTGTAGAGAGCAGAAGGTCTCCCCTCAACCTTCTCTTCTCCAGGCTAAACAATCCCAATTCCTTCAGCCGCTCCTCATAAGACATGTTCTCCAGACCCCTCACCAGCTTCCTTGCCCTTCTCCGGACACGCTCCAGCACCTCAATGTCCCTCCTAGACTGTGGTGCCCAAAACTGAACACAGGACTCAAGCTGCGGCCTCACCAGTGCTGAGTACAGGGGCACCATCACTTCCCTACTCCTGCTGGCCACACTAGGTATGGCTACCATCTTACCATCTCTAGCAGTTAAGTAACCTGAATAAGTAAATTTAGCGAGGAAGAATTAATTTTCAGGTCAACTGTTAGGCAGAAGGTCTGTTGCGTGGGCAAGTCAGGTATTGCTGTCAGAAGGCGGGCAGCATCACTTCTGGATCTGAGCGGCTGAAGGTTTTGTGCTTCTGTTGAGGCCGCTGGTAGGGTTTCTGCTTCTGGGCTATGAAAATAGACTCGTACCCAGCATTTGTGAGAGCCGCCGGTGAACAGTTCTGTTATAAGGTGGCGCATCTAAGCAGCAAGACAGCAGTTGCATTGGTAATGCTACGCGGGATCAGCATGGACCTCTAGCGAGGGAAAGAAAAATTGTGCTTTCTGTTACATGCTATGTTAATAAAGTGTCTTCAGGAGAGGCCTGGGATATATCCCTCTTGGTAGGAGCCCAGGACCTCGCCAAAACACGGCTGAGAGCTGGAGGCAGAGCTGAGAATCTGCGGGAGCTTTATTGCATTAAGACATTCTGCTCTTCCATAAACCCACTTTCAAATGGTTTTAATGCGTTGAGAAACTGTGCGATTTGTAAAATAGTCTGTAGCACTAATTGAAGTTAACTTGCCACAAATTCTAGCTGCAGACAGGTCGTAGACAGCAGGTATAACGTGGAGCTTTGTTCCAAACCTGATAATAATGGCCACAGTGCTAATGATTTCATGGGTCTCTGTCCACAGGAGACTTGTTTGGAGAACACTTGATCGCTTCTACGATATGAACAACATGTCTGTAGAAGAGGGGCTTCTTATTTTTCTTCTTTGTCTGCTTTGCATTGCTGCTTCTTGGGATTATTTTTTTTCTTTGTCAGGGAATTTTTAGACGGAAAGAAAGAAATCAAAACCTACCAGAAAAATAAAACACCAAGGAGCATGATTTGCAGCTGAATGAACAAATCTGACACTGACAATAAGCATTGTTGTTCAGAAGTCACAGAAATGTGAGGGAGACATGACCACTCGCAGAAGAGCGAGTACAGCAGTGGGAATTTTCGAGCTCACCTTTTACTTCGGCGTCGGAGATTGTCGAAGCTGGTTTGGAGTATTCAAAAACTTCTTTTAGAACCATTTCTGCTGATATTGAGATGTTTCATGCAGCCCAGAATCTGGGCCAGTGCATTCCAGCAACTTCAGTACCGTCACTTTATTCTATTGCAGTAGCATTTCAAGCCTTCGGCTGAAGTCACAGCCCTGTGCTAATGAGGTGTTGCCAGCTCTTATTGTTATATTGTCTTTTTTAAAGTCTCTTCTGCTAAGATAAGCAGCCTTACACAAGGATCCCTGGTTTTGCATATACTGTACTCTTTCCTGCAGTGTCTGGACCCGAGAGGGAGGAAACAAGCCTGAAAACCTGAAATAGAATCATAAAATCACCTAGGCTGGAAGAGACCTTTAAGGTCATGGAGTCCAACCGTTAACCCAGCACTGCCCAGTCCACCACTAACCCACGTCCCTCAGCACCACGTCTGCCCGGCTTTTCAATCCCTCCAGGGATGGCGACTCCACCCCTGCCCTGGGCAGCCTGTGCCAATGCTGGACAACCCTTTGGGTGAAGACCTTGTTCCTCATATCCATCCTAAACCTCCCCTGGTGCAACTTGAGGCCGTTTCCTCTCGTCCCATCGCCTGTTACGGGGGAGAAGAGACCGACCCCCCCTGGCTACACCCTCCTCTCAGGGAGCTGTGGAGAGCGAGAAGGTCTCCCCTCAGCCTCCTCTTCTCCAGGCTGAACAACCCCAGTGCCCTCAGCCGCTCCTCACAAGACTTGTGCTCCAGACCCCTCCCCAGCTCCGTTGCCCTTCTCTGGACACGCTCCAGCCCCTCAGTGTCTTTCTTGTGGGGAGGGGCCCAAATCTGAACATGGGATTCGAGGTGGGGCCTCGCCAGTGCCCAGGACAGGGGGACCACCGCTGCCCCGCTCCTGCTGGCCACGCTACTGCTGATCCAGGCCAGGATGCTGTTGGCCGCCTTGGCCACCTGGGCACACTGCTGGCTCATCCTCAGCCGGCTGTCGACCAGCACCCCCAGGTCCTTTTCCACCGGGAGCTTTCCAGCCGCTCTTCCCCAAGCCTGCAGCGTTCCTGGGGTTGGTGTGACCCAAGCGCAGGACCCGGCACTTGGCCAGATGTTAGAAGGCAAATTTAAGAATACATAAAAATGTATCTTTTGATGTTGTCTTGTCTTTTAACTTTATCCCATATTCAAGCTTTGCTGAGTGTCAGGTCTGGTCTGGAAGGTCTTGCAAATAGGCAGGACGTAGAGGCGCGGGAGCTGGACTGTCCTGGGTTAGCGCCAGGACTCTCCCTCCCCTCTGCATCAGCGTTACCATTTTTCAGGTTGTGGAGATCTGTGTTGGTCACAGGTTCATCAAAGTTTTTCCCTTCTGAGTCACCTGCGTTCTTGTCGACTCCGTTTCTAGCCGTGCTGTGTACGATAGCGGGAGCTCAGGGAGCAAATCTCCCCTGCACCTCTTGTCTCTTGTCCTGACAGGTTTTCTCTTTCTACCGGTCTGACCGTATAGCAAGCATTTAGGGAGCAGTATCTGGATAGTGACATTATTACTTGGGCACTTGCCATGCACTTTTGATGTTAAAAAGTTTGAGTTGCATCCTAAAGACAAGGGTAAAAGAGATTAGGTAATATATGGTAGATTAGGTAATGTATGTGACTTTGCTGATGTCAAAGAGGACCCTTGGAAGTGACAAAGTATGTCCACAGAGGCACTACTTCAAGTATGTGTTGAAATACATTTTTACAGGATATTTTTCTTCAGTTTCCACAGTGGATTGTTCCCATTTTCTTCCTTCTGCTAAAATATAATATGGGCCAAAACCCTAGCTGATGTTAAATGGTGCAGCTCCGGTAAATGCGTCGGAGCAACTGACCTCTTTGACGCGAGTATTTTGGAGGATAAAGCAGTGAAATTAATTGAAAGATAAGAAAAGGAGAGAATGAGAGGGAGGAAAGGGCTTTTCTTGCAATGTTTTAAGCAGATTCACTTGCAGCAGTGACAGTCGAGGCCAGTTGAACCAGTTCCTCTCAGTTGCTCCTGCCCTGCTTACGGGAGGGTATCATCAATGCTGATATTTTCCAGTGTGTTATCCTTTGCTTTTTGTTTAAAATGTTCGTAGCTTTGTGGAGAACGTGAAATTCAGCCCTGTGCAGCTGCACCGGGTTAAAATCCTAGTCTAAATCCTTAAGTGCTACCTTGACCAATTATGCGGTATTTAAGTAATGTTGACATAGATGGTCAGCATAAAGTAGTGTCCACATTAAAAAAAATTTTAAAAGTAGCTTTGCACTGTGCTCCAGTGTTTGGGGCATTGATTTCAGCAGTAAGTAGTTCTACTGAACGTCCATCTGAGCTGCCTCCAAGTGAGGGGGGTGTCTTCAACATCATGTTGATGCAAAAATTAGGCTAATGTAACATATCTCATTAGGTATCGGAATTGCTAGTTCCGTCTGTCCTGTTGACCTCAGCTAGATGTTTACATTTGGTATCTGGCAAATGTTTTGGCACAATCAGCTTTAAACATTTCAGTGATTCTTATTTGGAGATTTCTGCTGTTGACTCCTTCCCTGAAAATTATCTGTTGTAAGAGGAACCAAAAAAATCCTACTCTCATTCTATTCCTGATTTTATTCTTGTAATAGTTCTCTTCCAGTAAGATGTTTGGCATGGAAAATTACTAACTTTCCAATTCCAGAGCTCCAAGATCTCTGAGAAATTTGAATTCTAGCCTTGCATCCTTTCTTATTTCCCATGGATCACACAGATGATTGATGAATTGCAAACACCGGATAGCGTATGTTCTCTGGGACTCATTAAAACTTGGGACCAAGGTCGTGTTTTTATTTACCTCGTCTCCAACATCGACAGCGCTTTAAATAAAATCTTATGAGAGGATTGCCAGCAACATTGAGCGTTCTGTCATCCCAAATGAATAGAAATTGCAATTGTTGTGCTATTTTCCGTCTAACAAAAATTAGGTCATTGTCCTGAATGAAAGTTCATACTTGATACACCTTTCTTTTTCTGTACTCCCTCTCCGATGTTGTGCCTCTTGCATGTTAACGTTGCCGAGATACACTACGTAGTTACAGCCATTCGCAATCGGTCCACATTTTTCAAAGTCTTGTCAGACTTTTAGCTCATCTGTATTCGTGTAGGTGCAATCGCACCTGCAAAATTTGAATTACCATGTTGATAAGTCTGTGACAGAAATGGACTGTGACTGAATCTGGTGCAAAATTGATAAGCCCTTGTGGGGAAGAATTGGATAAAAGGGAGACACCTGCTAATACACACTTGTTTTGAACCGGGCAGATAGAAAACACGTCTCCTTGACATCCCCATTCCTGAGGCGTCATTCAGAGACCATTTACATCAGGAAATGGAACCTCTGGGTGTCTGGTTATGGACCAAATTGTTGAGCCACCACCCTGATGAGGTTTGGCCTCTGCCAAGAGATTTTTTGGAACTACTTGGAGTCTTCGAGGCACAGGCAAGGACATCACTGGTTATGTGTGACAGTACCTTGGATTTTCCCTTAGGAAATGCTGCTAGATTTTCCTGTTTAAACTCCTGCTTTAAATAAATGAAGAGTCTCGGCAATCCTAGGCAACATGTAACCTCCATGATAAACTAAGTATAGGATTTATTTCATGAGTTCGTTAAAACGCATGGAAATACAGAGCCTTTCTGTGACTCTGAATGCATACTACCAAGTCTTAGAGTTATAACCGCATCAATTAAAAAAACCTTCTGACCTAGACGAGTTGTTTAAGGCCATATAATTTATGTAGCTCTGACCTAAACTGTTAGCTATTTGCAACAGGGATTATTTTTTTCATTGTTGTGAAGGTTTAAAACTAAAGAAATGAAGATTAGTACCAATTATAAAAAAGGTTGTGATTTTTAACGCACTGGTGTCTTCCAGCTCACAGTGATGGGTGCAAGTAGTGTTTTCCTGTTGCATCTCAAGTACAATGAACTGTGCACAAGGAACCCCCAGGTATACTTATTATTGCTAATTACACACTTGCGTTTAATGAAAGGGTCCTGTCTCCTGTCAGAGGGCTTAATGAAATGTTAATTTTTGCTACTAATCAACTTGAAACATAATAGCAGCAGCTCGCTAACGAATCGGTGAACTTTGTGTTTGCCCTGTGCTGTTCTGGAAGATTTCCAGGTTCTTCCTAGTACCATTCATCTCTCTTGCAGACTACAGGAAAGTAGCAGCTCAGCAGAACACATGTAAATCCATCACATTTCAAACAGTGTGTAACCAATTAAATACTTACCCTAGTTTTATTTTAGCCTTAGAAATGCGTTTTATCATTGCAGGTTTTCTGCTAACCAGCCCTGCAAAGGTTATTATGTACTCTTGAATTCTCTCCTGATAAATAAAGATGATTAAATGCTCTGTCAAATATAATAACTCACCAGCCTAAATCCTGCCTCTCACAAGTCACACCATCTTTCTGAACGCTGCTTAATACTTGGAGTTCTTGTGGACCCCAAAATCTTCTGAGATCTCTGAAAATACTAATGCGAAGTCTCTGTGTTTGAAGGAGGCTGCAGTACCTCTTTACGTCTGTATAAAAACCCCTTGTGACATGTTGAACATGGAATGCTTGCTTAGAAGAAAGCTGGAGAGGGACTTTTTACAAGGGCATGTAGTGATAGGACGAGGGGTGATGGCTTCAGACTGAAAGAGGGGAGATTGAGATGAGATATTGGGAAGAAATTGTTGCCTGTGAGGGTGGTGAGACCCTGGCCCAGGTTGGCCAGAGAAGCTGTGGCTGCCCCATCCCTGGAGGTGTTCAAGGCCAGGTTGGACGGGGCTTGGAGCAACCTGGGCTAGTGGGAGGTGTCCCTGCCCAGGGCAGGGGGGTTGGAACCAGATGAGCTTTAAGGTCCCTTCCAACCCAAACCAGTCTGTGATACTGTAAGTAGAGTGGCTGTGTTCATGACATTGCAGTCTAATTCAGACGCGTTACCTTGGAGTTAATACTTGTTTTCAGGATCCGTTGAAACCACTGAAGTAGAGTCAATGTTGCCTGGGGGGGAAGGGTGGAGGAAGGAAGAGACTTGTTCATTTGCTTTGCTTTCTTTCCTCCACAACGTTGGATGTTACATTTCTTTGGATTGCTGAAGTAGCTTAGGCATGTTTTCTTGACTAAACATTTTGTAGGAATATTTAATTGAAGGTTTTCTGCATGCTTGTGTATCAAACTTGGAGCATCAGCCAGTTGATTTTTAATCTTTCACAAGCTGTGTGGGTCGGGGTTCCCTAAAGATCTTGTATTCGGATACTGTAGATATTATCATAGAATCATAGAATGTACATCATGTGAAGTTAATTTTTGATTATGGGAGAAAGCCAGATGTGTTGGAAGTACAGATACACCAAAAGCCTGTAAGTATTAATGATGTATGGGTTAATTATCCCAAATATCTCTTAATAGCAGTCTCTTGCCATTGGTGTTATCAGCCAATTATTCTTTGTTCCAAGGGTGTGTTCCTTTTAACATGTTTTTCATTGAATACTGCTTCTCAAAATCTGAATGGCTAAATGGGATTTTCAGCAGGCAAGCCTGGGTTGCTCTCTGTTGACTGGAATTTCAACCAATCTCTGAGGGAAGACTAAAATAAAAAGGTCAGCTTCTTGCCCATGCAGTTCTTCAAAATGTAGCGAACACACAGGTTGGTCAGATTTTCAAAGCTTATTTTTCTGAATAACACGCAGGTTTCTGTAACTTTGAGGTGCAGACTCTTGCAGTGCTTTGCTGAGTACCCTCTTCTGGAGTCAGAATCTCACCTGCTCTTGGTTAGGTTTTTTTTTCTTTGAGTGAATGCTGAGATTTGTGTCCTTCTGGCAGCCGAGAGAAGCTTGAAAATCCAGTCGCTCGTATCCTAAGAGCTCCGAGCGATTGCGCTTAGGGACGTCTTCATAGTTGAAGTCTTTGGTGAGTGCGCTTCCCAGGGGCTTTGAAAATTTGTCCATGTAGTCTTGAGGAGTCTTTCTTTGAAGTACTTTGAAGCTTGTAGGTGAGAGCTGAGTTTCACGGAGTCCTACATTTGAAGCATGGTGGAATTTAAGGCGTTACTTAAAGCTGTGGCTTCTCCCTTTCCCCACACTTCAAGTTTTTGAATCAAGTTACGTCTATTTGTTTTGAAAGCAATTAATTACTTTTAGTATCTTTTTTCTGTTGGACCTCCAGTAAGTCATTAGACTGAAACGGAATGTCCAGAAGTGCAGGTGAGATTTATTGAATCTAGTCTTCTGTGGGTGTGTCTTACCTCTGCCAACCAAGCACGCAGAGATAAAATAAAATCGGGAAGGTGACAACGGAAGATATCGAGTAGTCGAAGTAGGTGAATTTAAGGCAAGGAGTAAGGAAGGGGGACCGAAAACGCGGGGTTTAAAATGGCAGAGTCTTGAAAGGAAAATTGAAGCCCTAGAGATAATAATGGATTGACGTTGTTTAACAGAGAGTACCAAAAAATGTAAGAAGTTGAGAAATTGAATTGATGACCTGGAAAACAAGCTCAGATTAAGAAATATCATGGTGATGAGGTTGCTGTAGGCCTGGAGATGAGTGAAGCTGAGGGTGCTGCTTGTTTTTTTCCACCTGTCCTCCTTTCTGCTGGCACATTATGAAAGAGGCTCGAGGTTGGGTAATTCTGAACTCTCTGCTGTGTCAGGCTGCCTTCAGTCTCTGTAGGAGGACGCGGGGTGGTAAAGGAACATCACCATGAGTGTTGCTGGTGGCACGCGTGATTGAAAACAAGAATAGCATTGTTTTATTTTTTGTTTCCTAATTAGCATGTCAATACAAGTCTGTTGTCCGCGGGGAAAATATGATTGTGCTATAGGAACCAGGCCTGTCCTTTCAGTGTTAGGAAATCATGTTTATTCAGGCAAAGCTGAAAAATATATGCCAGACATCTGCTCCACAATGTATTTCCTGGCTGTTTGTTGGGAGGCTGGTGTCTAGCTGGCATCGTGTTTGGCCCGCTCTTCAGTGACTGTTCTAACGCTTGGTTGGAAAGAGGGAGTAGGAAGCAAACACAGTGTTGAGACACCTTTGTGCTTCCCGTAGTTCAGGGTCATGGAATTTTTTTATCAGCTCGGGGCACTGTTGGCCTCAGACGCCAATGGATGCATGTACCGTCCTTTGTAATCAGTTCCTCAATGTGTCCTTGGTTTGCTCCTCACTTCACCTTGAAAGTGGGGATGGTACCAAGAGGCCAGTCCTTACATTAGCTGTAGAGGTAACGGTCTCTGCAAAAAAAAGAAGTCATCGGGGCCTTTTTTCTGTCATTTTAAGGCTGAGTGGTACCAGGGACATCTTGGTGTAAGTGAAAAACAACCTCATTATCTGTTATCATTCTCATCCTTTTCACACTCTGTCCCATTTCTAATTTTCCCTGGGTTCAAATAATTGGACAAACAAGAATTTGCCCTCTCGATGTAAGCTCTTGAGCTTTTGTCTTGTCCTCACTTTTCTCTCTCTTGCTGCTTCAGTCATTTCATTTTGGAGTGCAGTAGAGTGTTTGCCGGGGAAAATTGAGGTTCGGCTCTTCGGTTCTTTATCATTTCTTCTGGCTCTCACGCTGATTCGCTGAACACCTTGGGGCACGTCACAGAGTGTGTTTTCAGTAATGCTCCTGTGACCATAAAAACTAGACCAGTCCTTCTGCCCTAGAAAGCAATTTAAGATTTAATTAATACTTGCGGGCCATACCGCTTCGGTGAAATTAACAGTAAGGTCTGTTAATTTCAGTAGGTAAGTGTCCTACATTTGCTACTGATTAAAACAGCAATTTGATATTTAAAAAAAAAAAAAAAGAAAAGGAAAGAAAAGAAGGAACGCGGAGTTAAACTGATGACTAAACAGCCTTCCATATTCCCTGGGTCTCTTCTATAGTTAGCATTACATGCAAATTGGTGGAGCCTCAGAAATAGAAATAGATAATGAGAAATCGGATGTATTTTCTTCCCCCTCACCTGTGTGGGGAGGGTTTTCTGTGGAATGATAAAATGCGTTCATCAGGGTAATGATAGTTAAGGAAAGACAGGGAAAACAGTGCTGGAATGAAATGGGTGTCAATATTTATGTGGCTTCTGTGTGAAAGCGGTATTTATTACCAGGGTTTTTTTCCTTTTAAGCATATTTGATTTTTAGAACTCATTTAAAAATCAAAACTGGATGGTTTCCCCTGACGTGCTGCTTTTGTTCAGAAGTTCTCTGTTCCTGCGAGGTAGATCTCATGGTGCCTCATTTGCTTCTCTGAAAGGTTTTTAGCTTTTAGGAAATGCCGCCCTCTCCCACCTCCCGGGCCCCGAGGGCAGGTGGGTCGTGTGCCGTGTTGCAGCAGGGCCGTGCTGGTCGCACAGGGACCGAGAGTGCCTCGCCAGCACTAAGGTTTTAAAAGGTTTGGATTACGAACTTATGCTAGTAATGGATTTTCTAAAATCTGTCCTCAAAAATTCCCACTGTGGTATCCATGGCCGCGTTTTCAGGTTGCTCGATTTTGGGCTTGGTTGAGTTTCGTTTTTATTTGGTTTTTAATTTGGCCGTTTTAATGCCTAACAGGAGTCGACTTCTTTAATTATGCATTACTCAAAATGTACGAGGCAGGCTATTTCCAATTGTCTCATTTCTCCTGAATAACCTGCTTATCTTGTTCTGACCCAGTTTTGGAGTTGCTGTACGGAATCAGGGCTGAAGCACCAGGAGAAGAAACGTTGCCGCCTTTTCCCTTTGGCTCTTACGGCCGTCTCCGCACAGCATTTTCTCACTGGCCATAAATCAGGATGTGAACTTCCTATAAAGATTACTTTAAAAACAATCTGAAATAGGACGTATTTATGGGATCATGACCGTATTGCGCTGCTAGGAGAAGGAGTTAGTTTCCTTCATATTTTTTTTTTCTTTTCCCCGTGGTAAATGAGAGTGGGTTCTCCTTTCAGTAAAGTACGCTTCATGATGTATGGAATAAAGCAGGCCGGTAATTTAGTTAAGATGATTTATACGAGCCATACGTATAACTATTTTCCCCCCTTCGTCTTACGGTGTGGTGCCAGGAAGGCTGTAAACAAACCATTGACCTTTCTGTGCGTGCGTAACCGCTGACCTGGGGGCTCCTCAGTGGGATTTATTCCTTATTCCCTGGCAGCGTGGAGGATGCTCGGAGAGGAGGACGGGTGTTTTTGTGCCCGGATTGTCTCTGCGTAGGCGGGGGCTGTTTACGTCTTGTCCCTCCTACTGCTGCCCTCGTCGTGGCGTATGAGACCTGCCTGTCCTTTTCAAGTGAATTGCCCGGGTTTTAATGAGGGCCAGTCAACTTCCAATTCAGAGAGAAAAGGTTTATTGCCTGAAAGAGACGGTTACCGTCTCATTAATGATACTTTTCATTTCACGTAGGGCCTTGAAGCACCTTTGCAAAGTAATATGAATATCGTAATTGCCGGATTACGTAAAGTGACTTGTCTACGGTGACCCAGCAGATCAAATCATGGAACAAACCCAGCGTTCTGCCGACAAAATCAGGGACTCGGCCCTTCTCGCGGGCTGCCCGGTAGCAGGTCGTCCTCCTCCCGCGGTGCAGCGAGTTGCCTGGACTGGAGCCGGTGTTTGATGTTGGTGCGTAAAAGCAGAACGGAAACCTGTTTGTGACCTTAAAATGAAAAGGTGGGGTGGCACCAAGTACGGAGTTGGCTGTTTTCAGAGTGACTCAAAGCACGACTGGGACTTAGTGGGAATTCCAAGTGCTCAGGAGCCACGACAGTAAGCCTGCTGTGTCTCAGAGATGCCATAAACATATTTGAGCACAATATTGGAAAAGAATATTGGGAGGGGGTGCTTTTCTCCCTCTTTCTTCGCGCTTACTGTCTCCTTAATTAAATCGCCCGTGAGCAGAGCAGATTCGCTGGGCCCAGGCGAGTTAAGCAGAGTAGGGGTGGGAGGAGACGTCTGCACGTGCCTCCTCCGCTCTCGGTGTGACCCTTTACGCTGCGCAGGCTCGGAAACTGGGCCGGAGTCAGGAACGCAGTCCTGACTGCCGTGGAGAATCACGGACTCCTCATCTTTTAATTTTTTTTAGGCTTATCCCGCTGCTAAGAAAGGGCCGTGGGGGAACCGCGGAGGACTAAGAATCTTCCCACAACTTAGGCGTGCGTTGCTTTTGTGGACTCCACGCGGTCTGTCGGCGTAGCGTCCGCAGCAAAGACGCTGTCGCGTGTCTCTGTGTAACAGCACCGTGGCTGTTTGGAAGGAACAAAACTCATTCCGTGATGGTCACAAGCAGTTGCTGACTGTAGGAGCGGTTATGGGGAGGGACCAAGCGTGAGCTTAGTGCGTTTGCTGCGCCGAGAAAGTTGTCGCAGGCAACCTTCTTCTGCTTGGCTGGTAGCCTGGGAGAAACCGATGCCCTCAATGGTACGAGTTCCTTCTCTCTTTGCTTGAACTTCCATGTATTACTCTTTCCTCCAGCCCTGTGCGTTTCCTTTAGTGCCGCGACAGCAGTGCGTGTGTTGCCAGCCTCATGCCGCTGCCAGTAGGCGAGGTCTAGATCGCACCGAGCGTATGTTTAGCTGGGATTAATTAGCAAAACTGGGATGGACAATAAAGCCATTGATATAGTCCGCCGTCTGAAATTGAATACTACTGCCTACCCCGTGTGATAATCCAACCCATCCAGCTTGGAAAGTTGTTCCATATGTATTTACTTTTATTCTCCAAGTCAGTGTCTTACACATGTATTTCAAATACGATGAGGATCGTAGACGTATCATCAGCTCCTTTCAAAACCTTCATTATAGCTTTTTCCTCACCCATCATATTTCTAAATTACTTGCACATAATTTATTTGACACCTTTACGTTTTTTTCATAATTACGGCATGTAAGGTGAGTTATCTACTTTCACAAATTGTTTATCTCTTTTATTCGTAGCCATTCACAAAAATCTTCCTCCTTACCCCAGTTTCTCCTTCAGTCTTAAAGGTTAACTGCAGTTACGAATTTGTTTCCAACCCACCGTATCAGGAAATTAGTTATAAAACATATATTATCTTCCTAATAGACGCTGACCACTGCAAGTTTGTGAGCTAAATTATTTTCCTCTACTTTCTTTGCTGTAAGTAATCTCTGTTTAGGAGTCGGGGTGGGCTGTGTGGAGGCTAAGAGATCCGTGAAGACCCAAATCCCACTTTTTTGAACGGGGCAAAAGCCTGCAAGCTCCCAGACTGATTCGGGGCCACTTTTGTGGAGTTTGGCTGTCCAGCCCTCGTCTGTCCGAACCGGCAGGGGCGCAGGAGGCTTGTAGGAACCAGCTCGGACATTCTGTACCTCTGAACACGGCTGACTTCTGAGCGGTTGGTCAATGTGATTGGAGGGGATTGACAGAGAGCAAGATTGCACCAGCTTTTTTCTATTAATAGATCAGTCTAAACGAATTAACTATTAAAGGTACTGATTGAGTATGCTATTGGCAGGAAAGGCTGGAAAACCCGGGAGTTAAGGTGTTCAGTGACCACCTTTGCTGCTGGCTGCCTGTGCGACCGTGTGCAATTAAAGTATTTTTTTTAATAATGTGGGAATTAACTACGTAGGGTCGCTAAGAGTCTTGAGGGTGTGTCTTAACGGTGGTTCGGAAAAATCTTTCTTGCAACATCCTCTAGATCCAGAAAATTGAAGTGCCCAGATTTTCAAAGGGCTATTTTGAAATCCTGCCTTTTGCACCATAATGATGCCTCGTGCAGCGGCTAAGGCTAAACGTGTGAAAATCTGTCCTTAAAACCGCAAGCTGACTTTTTACTTAACTTTTAATTACAACGCTTCCTGGTTGTTGGTGGGGTTTTTTTTTTTTTTCCTAGGAGACTGTTTTTGTTGTTTGTCTTGCATCAAGAAGCATGCATTAGGAAGACCAATAAGGGCAAATGCCATGTTGAAATCAGAAAGGCCAAGGTACTGAAGAAGTTTCTGCATTGAAATCAGTGGAAGTAAATGTAGTCCTGTCAAGATAATTAGTATGATGAGTAAAAGTGACCTTTATAGCAGGGAACATAATTGCATTGTCATGGCCCATTATTTGACCTTCTATAAACCATCCTTCAATACTGCTAATGAGTACTTCTGTGTCTGCGTGTTGACAGCCAGGACATTGTTGGGAAATAAGTGGCACCTAGAAACCAAGCAAAATATTAAGTACACAGTATGCTTATTATTTATAAAAGATCCCTATTAATATAGTTCCTGCACGGTGTAGTAATTGGTGAGAGCTTTACAGGACTTGTTCCCCCACTGTCTCACTTGTGGACCCTAAGGTTTCTTCTTTGTAACATCCTAAAGCCGGTTATTTTAGTATGTGCTACTGAGAGCTTAAGGAAAGAAAGAAAAAAAAGAAAAAAAAAAAGGCAAGCCCTTAGCCTTCATGTTTTTCAAATTAAAAGGAATTCAGTGAGACTCAGCTGCACCCTCCTGCCTGAAGGATTGGCATTGTGATCTTATTTTTTCTAGCTTATGAGTTAATGGTTTGTTTGTGGACTTTGAGTAATGTTGTAATTTACCTCAAGACATGAATTTCGATGCCATCTTTCTCAAATTCGTGAAAGAAGCCTCTCATCTGAATTTATTTTTTTTTTCTTCTGCAGCTTCTTATTGAGATAGTCCTTTATTCAGACCAGAAGGAATAATTTTGATAATTTGATAATCACTTCTGCATACCATGAAACAGGGACTAGAAAACCTTCCCTCCCGAACATCTGCCTTATGCATACTTAATGTCTCTGAGAGCTCACGAATGTATTTTAGACAGAAATAAAGCCTTGATTTAGAACTCCAAGTGACACAGAATTTACCATTTTCCTAACTACGCTATGTGAGTAGTTGATTGCTTTCAGAAAACATTTATCTTTTGGCTAAATTTATGTAGCGTGGTCTTCCAGGCATTGGCTTTTGTTTCACTTAATTTGGGGGTCTCGGCTATTGTGGTAGATCTCTCATCAGAGATTCTACAACCACGGAAGAAGCAGCTGTTTCAGTGCCTCCTCACCTGTAAGAACTTTTGCCGCTCTCTAACTTGCGTGTATTTCAGTATAAAATAAGCTCTATTTATGGGTCTGGAAAACATCTTTTTGGGGGGACAGCACTTTTTAATATTTATATTTATCATTTTTGTGTATTTATATTTGAAGGCAGTTTTGCTGCATCCCTTCGAACACAGCTGTGTTCAGCTTTTCCGTATGAATGGCATTTTCGGTACTCTTGATGATTCTTGTGGCCTTACTCTGAATCTAATCAGCTGGCCACTAACTTCTTCCAGCTGGTGCCAAAAGATTAATTGCACTGCTCCCAAGTCTCATGAAAGCCCAGTCAAATCACAGAATCACCGGGGTTGGAAGGGACCTCTGGAGATCATCTAGTCCACCCCACCTGCCAGAGCAGGGTCACCCACAGCAGGTTGCACAGGACGGCGTCCAGGCGGGTTAGGAATGTCTCCAGAGTCGGAGACTCCACCACCTCTCTGGGCAGCCTCTTCCAGTGCTCTGCCACCCTCAAAGGAAAGAAGTTCCTCCTCATGTTTAGATGGAACTTCCCGTGGTCAAGTTTGTGCCCGTTACCTCTTGTCCTATCACTGGCACCACTGGTCCCATCCTTCTGGCACCCTGCCTTGGATTATTTGTAAGCATTGATGAGATCCCCCCTCAGTCTTTTCTGCTCCAGACTAAAAAGACCCAAGTCCCTCAGCCTTTCCTCATAAGAAAGGTGTTCCAGCCCCCTAATCATCTTCGTAGCCCTCTGCTGGACCCTCTCCAGCAGTTCCCTGTCCTTCTGGAACTGGGGAGCCCAGAACCGGACACAGCACTCCAGGTGCGGCCTCACCAGGTCAGAGTCTTCCTTTAACTAAGTCCCTATAAATGATGATCAAATCACCTATTAGACTCTTCTTGAGTAGAGATTGAGCTTCTCAGCTGTCCGTAGGAAAATGGCTAGATGATCAAGCTCTGAGCTTTCCGTAGGCACAAGCTGGCAGTGACTGCATTGTTGTCAAAAATCGTTCCCGATTCTGACATTTGGTGTCAAAAAAGTGGAATTAGAAACAACCCTCTCCATCTCCCATTTTAGGCACAACCATGTTAGGTGGCTTACATTTCATTATGAACTAAGAAACAACATAGTACTGCCAGTATAAACACTTGCCAAATATTGTATTTATCCTGTAAAGCATTAAAATTTAATGGCTGTTAGATCTAACTTGCCAGTGCAGTTACGGCTGTTGTATGTACCAGCCTTCTGTTCTAAAAACCTGCTAAATCCAGTTATTGTCAGCAGTTGTCTTCGCTCTTGACTGTGTGTCGCAAGCACCGCTCTTCCTCTATGGTCACTTGAAGGGCCGGAGAAGAGATCAGAGGAATAATTAGAATAGGTTGAACAGAGGCTGCTGAAATTCCTACCCATCTGTTGCGAGGTTGCCTTGGTTTTATTCACTCAGTTTTCATAACTCTGACTCTTCTGGTTTACTTAATGTGTTTCAAAACTAGTTGATGACCACGCTGTTGCTGAGGAGATCTGCGTAGCCTCTGCGAGTACAGGTGAAGCCTCTGCTTACTCTCATTATAGAGGTTTACAAGACAGAAAATGTTGTGTAAGATGCACAACAGAAATTCGGGAGATGTGACTTTGATCCCTGACTCAGCCGCAAGGTCAGTGGCTGTGTTACCGAATTCCTTTGTACTTTATACAAGCCCTGGAAGATCCGGAGAAATGGTCCTCTCACCTACTGCTTGCCTTTCTTCTCTAGGATCGCTCGTAGACTGCAGTTGGTTTAGGTCTTTTCACCTATAGAAAATCTGAACATCTTGATACTGTTTCTAGTTACCCGGCTTTTGAAGACTGTAGATAACATTGAATTAATTTCTAACTGTTAACTGGTTTTGTGTCTATCTTTGTTGAGAGCCTCTTATTTATTTCCCAGCTCTTAGAGCAATCATTCCACCTCTGTCATTGTTCTAATAAACATTTTAAGCATTTTAATTATGAAGTGTTTTCTTCCATTTTCTCTTTTCTCTTCCCCTCAAGCAGCGAGAATGTGACTGATTTCATAACTTCAAGTTTTCCAGTATATTATATGGCTTTAGGGATCTTTACATTTTTCCTGGTGACCACCATTAGGAAGGACTTTTTGTGCTCAGTACTTCAGCGTTTGCAGAACTTAAGCTGTGGTGGACATCACATAGGGGATACAAAAAAATGCAAGTTCTGCAAGTCTGTTCATGTGAGCTGTAGCTGCTAAAATGGAGGATTTGGAAGGGGCTATGCGACATCGAGATCATCAATAGGAACGCAGAATATGCCTAATCTGTTGCTTTCCGGATGCAGTGAGACCTTCAGGACATTTTGCACGTACAGAGCTTATGAAGCACAACTGAAGGGTACCTTCTGGAGTTTTCATCATCCCATATGTTTGAAGCCATGTGGTGATGCTGGTACAGTGCTAAGCATTTTTGCAGAGCACAGAGGGCTGTTTCCACCAAGGAGGCAGATGTAGGAGGCTGGAATATTTAACTTTCATTGAGGCAATGAGACTTGGGATGCTTAGAATCTTCATGGATCTTGGGTTAGGTCATTTGCACAGGGGAGGAGTAAGGTAGTGCTCAATATTGACGATTTACTTCCTGTATGACATCTATTTCTTACATTACAAACTCTTTATTGACTCCTTTTTATAGAATTTACATACCAGACTAATTATGCCCTTCTTGTTGACGGCACGCCCAAAGGAGAAGAAACGCTCTCTGCTGCTGCAGTGTCTACCAGTGCTCAGTCCTAAATGGAATGTCTGGATAGGACCACAATACAAATATTTACAGCTAATAACTAACGCCAAAGTTGTAGTTTTCTAGTCCTACTCATTTATAGCAAGCCTGTTCCATCTCAAAAAGACAATAACATGGGTGTTGAAAACTTGTCTGTGTTCTTTTTTAGCATCAGGTGGCCTGGAAAAGTCATTAATTTTTTAGTGGTACCTGGGACTGTGTGAGTGGTGTACTGGGCATTTCAGTTTTCTCGCCTTGCATTGAAAGTGAGAGCTGGCATTTAAAATGTATTCTAACAGATTCAACAGTTTTCCCTGTGCAATCAAAGATATTAATTATTGAGCCTATTTTCAGAAAAGTGGGTTTTAATGGCAATTTATAGGGATGGTAAATGATTTTGATTCCGTATCTGCAAAGGTTGCCAAAAGATAGGTTGCCTAAGACAGGAATATTCAGTGTAATGAGGCCCTAGGGGATAAATAGGAACAGTCTGAGCACCCTCACGCTGCACTGGAAGACACGCAGGACATGCCTGTTGAGAGAGAGGCCAATTCTGATTTATTTGCCGTCTTGTGGCTACTCTGCTGACAGAGCAGTAGCAACATTCTGCATTGATCATCCGGAAGTTACTGAGAAACAGTCAGGAAAACTCATTCTTCACACTCGGTGAACTCTGGCTGTCTATAAATGTTGTCTTTCTAGCATTCAGACTTCTGTCAGTCGCAGTGTTGATGCTATTTTGCTAACAAAGTTCCTGGAAAAATGTGTTGTAACTCTGACAGATTGGAAGGGACCAGATCCTCTGCCATCACCAAAGTATTTTAAAGAATTTCCGGCACTTGTGGTGATGTTTCCATACTTACGATACAAATTAACATGAATGCACAATTGCTTATTTTTTTATCTGTTTTGTTGGGGGGTTTTATTTATATTAGGCGAGGTTGTAGCGAGGTGGGGTCTCTTCTCCCCAGTAACAGGCGATGGGACGAGAGGAAACGGCCTCAAGTTGCACCAGGGGAGGTTTAGATTGGATATGAGGAACAAGGTCTTCACCCAAAGGGTTGTCCAGCATTGGCACAGGCTGCCCAGGGCAGGGGTGGAGTCGCCATCCCTGGAGGGATTGAAAAGCCGGGCAGACGTGGTGCTGAGGGACGTGGGTTAGTGGTGGACTGGGCAGTGCTGGGTTAATGGTTGGACTCCATGATCCTAAAGGTCCCTTCCAACGTGGGTGATTCCATGATTCTATGATTATTACTTCACAAGGCAAAGAACTAGAACAGGAAAATCAATGTATATGCCTTAGCAGGAAGGTGCAAGCGTGTCTAGAGGAGAACGGCATGGGCCAACAGCAATGTTTGACCTAGTGCCCTTGGACAAAAAGACCCTCCCGTTCAGAAGGAGAACACTGAGTCTGGAGACTGAAGTACCCGTCCTGTGTTACGGGTTATAGAAGAAGCGTAAGCTGTATGGTTTATCTGAACCACTGACGTTCGCAGGTTGCAACTAGGTAAATATTTTAAATTGTCTAGTGTGAGGGTATCACAGTCCTTCCCACAGTTAGCATTAAGCTTGAGGGGAGAGAGGATGGATTCTTGCACCTTAACCAACTTGGGTATTGCCGAAGGTCATACACCCTTAGACTGAAAGTTGTTTTGAGACGAGGAGTCTGTCTTGTCTCTAGAGCTCTTAGCCCAGCAGGCCTCTATTACTGCGATAACGATGTTAGTAAGGCCTTGTTTAGTTTGATATCATTCTAGTGACCTAAAATTCCTAGCGTGCTTTTTTTTTTCCTTTTACGTTTATATGCCTTTTCTTTGTGGATTAAAAATTTGCTAGATTTCTTGGCTATATTGTGTTGCTTAAGGGACTTGTGAAGCACGTGAGAATAGAACCCAGGGCAGTCTGAGTGGTTCACCGAGTCAGCTAAAGGAAATAAAATGCCAAACCCAAGAAGAAAAGAAAAAAAAAAACAAACCTGGAATGTCAAGGGTCGTGAGAAACTCTCTCATCCAAAGAGGGGGAGATAACATAGAGACTGTCATGGTCTGAGAAACCCACAACAATTTATTGTTGTTTAGACAATTATTCTATGGCCTGATGACCCTTCACCACCTGCGAAGGGGAATTGGGAAGAAAACAGAGAAACCTGAGGGCTGACATATAAACAGATTTCATAGGATAGGACTAGATAATTAACATTAATAACACTAAAGAATCAATAGTGATCCCGGCACCAATATAAAATAGACAAGGGTTACACTCAGCCCATTCCATCCGTAGGAAGCCGTGCGCTCCCAGCAGGGGACAGCAAACGTGGGACACTGTGAGCGCTACGGCTTGGGGAGGAAGGGAAGGGCTCAGGGCTCCGGCACCGGGGCAAGGAGTTCTCAGGATCACCACCGTCACAGGAGAGAGAGCACTTTGCAGCAAACTTTCTAATTTCTGTTGACCGTGCCGTTCATGGTATGAAATAACCCTGTTGGCCAGCTTGGGTCAAGTGCCCGGGTCTCGCTCCTCCTCATCCCCGCGCCTGGTGAGCTCCAAAACACTGAGACCTTGAAACCCGCACACCAGAGCTGGCTGTAAAGTCACTATTTTCACCAATTCAGACACCAGAGTCTCCGAAAAGTACAGTTTTCCTGAGCATTAGAAGAGGAGTTGGTCCTGTGTCGCTCAAACTGAGACATCGGCAAAGCTGAAGACTGGTCTAGGTAGAATTAGAAGTCTCTCTGATTCCAATTACGTGCATATCATTAACATGTAGCAAACCTGAATTTGAATGATATACTTTCCAATAATTCCTGTCCTCTTTCCAGCCATAGAATCATAGAATGGTTTAGGGTGGAAGGGACCTTAAAGATCATCTTGTTCCAACTCCCTCCCGTGGGCCCAGTGATGGCAAGCGAGATTACTGCTGAGACCGTGCAGAATCAGTCCACTGTCACTGGATAAACTGGATTAGCGGCTCTGGGATTAGCTGCAGCGTAAGGATAAAAAAAAAAAAAACAACCTAAAAAAACCTTGGAGGTCTCCAGGCTGCATCCCATTATTACAGTGGCTTAGAAGCTGGGATGACCCAGAAAGTCGAGGAGATGCATGTTTGCTGACCAAGGAAAAATGCACAAAGGCAACACCTATCCCTAGGGAACGTTGCTTTTGAGGTCTGTGAGGAAGGACCGGTTTGTGTCGGCAGTGGGTGCTCTCCTTTGCACCGCAGGCTCTTCCACTGCTGGTGCTTCGGTGGGGGCTGGAAGCCCACAGCTTGGCATTCCTGGTGAGAGGCTCCCAGTGCCGCCGCTTCAGAGGCCTTTGAGGATCGTGTGATAACTTGGGGAACTGGATTTATGGCACCTTCATCAGATAGGGGAAGCCAGGGTTTCGTAGAACAAAATTCCCCCGCTTAACAACATTGTTGTTTAGTTGGGTTTTTATGGAGCAGCTCAGTTTTGGAAATTGTGTTTTTCTGCTGGCAGCTGCAGGTTTTGCGTTTCTCTCTTACTCCAGATGGAATGGGCAACACTGATAGTAACAGGTTTTCCTTTGTCATCAGACTTCTGTGATTGAAAGCAAAACAGGCTTTTATTCTTCAGGGATATCACTATTGCTGAAGATCGGGTCGAGAGAAAAGGGGTGGAAATACCCCTTGCAACAAAAGTATTAAGGAGTTCAATTTATTAAGTTAATCAACAAACTGCTAAAGGAAACTCGATCACAGTCTGTCCCCGCAGGGAGAAGTGATGTGATTATAAAGGGCTTCTTATTCTGAGAGATAATGAAATGACAATTTCTGAGAGCTGGAAGTTGTCTAGGAAAAAATCCCATCTCCTGCTAGAAATCAGGTGCAAACTCTTCCAGGTGAGTAAGTATTGGGAGAAATGGCTACAGTTGTAGTTAATCCATCGCTTGGAAGATGCAACGAAAGCCCGTAGCCAGGCTGTAGCCAGTTGGTTTCCTATTTGGCAAACCCCTTTGTGCAATGACCAGAGCGGAGGGAACCCGCAGATCTACGTGCTGTTGCTGTGTCACTAACCTGCCGGTGACCTTCTGCCCTCCCTGCACCCCTCTGCCTCAGTTTCCCCATTTCACATTGAGCGGAGAGGCACTTGCCTCCGTTTGTGAGAGCGTTTGGTTCTGGTGGTGCGCTCTTGTGTTCCGTCAGATGCGCTGATACGTTCCGCACAACAGGCGGGACCATTGCTACTGTCCTGCCTGGGATCATTGACTTGCGGGCTTGCTTCCAAGCTGTGTTTTCCACAGTGTAGCAGTGGAGTTCTGCTACCGCATTTCCTCCTGGACTTCTCAGGGATGCCTCATTAACATGAATCTTGAACTCTCACCGTTGCTGAGTTTCACTACGTACGTTACCACCGTGACCCACTTTCCTTTCTTAGATGAAAGCTGCCCACAAAGCATCATCGTTCTCATTCTCCTCTCCACCCCCACACATTCTCCTTCCAAAACGCTTTATTCCTCTCAATGAATTCTTGCGTGTGATTGTTGTCGTAAGATCTGCTTAAAAAAAAAAAAAAAAAAATTAAAAGCCTTCAATTGAGATTTCAGAAGAGTGAAAGTCATAATGAGGAAAAAAAAAGAAACCATAAAGCAAAAAGTTAATGGATGCGGACACGCAACCACAGGTCTCGCTGCAGGTTCTGGAACATTAACTAATGCAGAGATAAAGAGACGTGCTGTCGCTGTTTTCTTTTTTAAAGCTGCCGTTCTACTGAGTTTCACTTGGGAACCGGCCACGAAAGGGAAATCCGAGCTGCTGGACGCTAGAGGCGAACGGCGGTTTTGAAATCCAGGAGCTCTAGGTGGCTGAAGAACTTGCTTGAACTTCAGTGCCTGTCTCCCTTCTCAGCTCGTTAATCCTTCAGCCGCCCCGGTGAGAGGAGAGAGGATGGGAAGTGCTGTCCCCCACCTTCTCCTCCCCTTTCGGCAGGGCACCCAGAGCGCCAGTATGGCCCCGACACAAACTGGTGTTACCCATCTCGGCAAACTGCTGCGTCGACACAGAGATATTAGCTCTAGCCCCAGAAGCAGCATCATTATGGTACTTTGCCTGGGATAATTATCTTCTTAACATGGGTAATTAGGCTGGTTGCCACACTGTGCTGACTCGGCTATGCTGTGCTTGCCGGTGGATCGTGCTCAGCTCGGAGCTAAGGGGAGTATCCGTGCTGCAGGGACGCATCGCAGGGTGAAGCCCAGCTCCTCGAGGGCGTTTGAGGGCTTGGAGCAGGCTGCCGAATTTAGCCTGGAGAAGAGGAGGCTGAGGGGAGACCTTCTCGCTCTCCACAGCTCCCTGAGAGGAGGGTGTAGCCAGGGGGGGTCGGTCTCTTCTCCCCAGTAACAGGCGATGGGACGAGAGGAAACGGCCTCCAGTTGCACCAGGGGAGGTTTAGATTGGATATTGGGAACAAGATCTTCCCCCAAAGGGTTGTCCAGCATTGGCACAGGCTGCCCAGGGCAGGGGTGGAGTCGCCATCCCTGGAGGGATTGAAAAGCCGGGCAGACGTGGTGCTGAGGGACGTGGGTTAGTGGTGGACTGGGCAGTGCTGGGGTAACGGTTGGACTCCATGACCTTAAAGGTCTCTTCCAACGTGGGTGATTCTATGATTCTATTCCCATTAGGAAATGCCACCTGGAAGACTCCTGCCATGGAGGCAGCTTGTACAAGGACCTTGTCCTGTTTAGGTTGTCCCTAAGATCGGGATAATCTGGACTGACCTGATGGGTACTGAATTATTTTTCATGTTTATAACATTAATTGCAGGTGACTAGTTTAGTGGCTAAGGCGACTGATTTTGAACATGTGGGTCCATTTCTGCTGCAAAATCCATGGATTTTGTCACCTTGACAAATATATCAGAATCTCTTTATCTCAGTCTCTGTTTCACTGATTTTTGGAGAGAAATAGCTCTTCTCTTCCTTAGCTGTCTGCCTCGTCTATATTTTTTTTAATATGCCATTGGAGACTGGGGTTTCCCTGGTATCGGTTCATTTTATTTTCCTGAGAATGGGCCAGAGCCTGCAAAACTTTGCAGTTAGGGTTTTACTTGGCCTCGTGCCAAAAACCATACACTGCTTTTATAGGAAAAGATTCTAGTTAGGCGGGAGGTGATAAAGCAAATTGGAGTTTGGCAAGGGTTCCGGGGCTGTTAAATGCCATCGGATCTCTTAATGATCGCAAGCGCTCAGACGGCCTGTGTTGCACCCCATCCAAACCGAAATGGCAGTAGGGGTTGTGTGCGCAGATTGGAGGACATCTGGTACTAACTATTGGGATGTATCTCCTCAAGAGTCGAGGAAAATCTTACTGCTACCTAAATGCACAAACATACACGTTTCAGTCCCAACCCTTCGGCACACGTGGGTGTCTTTAGCCCTTTCTACAACGGATCCTTCAAGCTTGCGGTTCGCAGCCCGTGTCCAGTTAACTATTTAGCTGCGTTTGGGAGACGGCTGAGTTAGCTGGTACTTCTGGATCTATTAACTTGTTGCCTTTCACAGCCGAAAGCCCCTTCTCCTTTCTGGTTACGAATTTGCTCATGGTAAGAAGTGCTTGTGTTCTGCAGAGGTGACCCGGTTCTATACCTGCCATTAATAAGAACTCAGTGTTACCGGCTTTTGGCTGCACGTGTCGGACAATAACGAGGAATTAATCGCAGCTAGAGGAAGTAGACAGCTGGCACAATCAGCTGGTAAGGGAACATTTTCTGAATGGTTCATTTAGATTCCACCTCTACGCCCGATACTCAGGTTTGCTTCCCGGCCGGTGTAAGTGAATTCAGTTCTGTGCATCTGAGGGACCTTCCAGTGCTTCGCTTTGGTGAGCATCCAGCCCTCCATTACTGTCTCTCCGTTGAAATGCAGTCAGCATTCCAGCTAGATTCTTGTATCTGTTTCATCCTGATGGGGTTTTTTTTCCCGCCTCACAGTAGGAAGACCTCTGTTGGACTTGACAGAGTATCACCAAAGGGGAAGAATAACAAAGTGAAGTGAATCGGGACTCTGGGTCCCCTGGGATTGAGCAAGTACAGCTTCCTCAAGAGCTCAGCTCGTATCTCATGAACTTGCAACTAAAGAAAAGCGCCAGTCATAGAATCGTAGAATCATTTGGCTTGGAAAAGACCTTTAAAATCATCGAGTCCAACCATTAACCCAGCACTGCCAAGTCCATCACTAAACCATGTCCCTCAGCATCTGATGGCTGATCTCATGGTATCCTTTCATAAACCTGCTGTTAGAAAGTCACCTCCTTCATAGCTACGTTAGTCGATGGGTTTGTTTATGTGCAACACTCAAGGAAGTGTGAATTCAAGTTGACCTAGTTTAACTTGACCAAAGTTAAATTATATTGAACTTCTTCGTAGACCCCCTAATTCAGACTTAAATAGTCTTAATTTGCTCCTGTAATTGTTTTTATTTTCAAGTGTTTTGTTACTGGTTGTAGCTGCAGTACTGTAGCTGCAGTGGATTGAGAGCAGCCCTGAAAAGGCAGACTTGATGAGAAGCTCAACACGAGCCATCAGTGTCGGCTGGCAGCCCAGAAAGCCACCGGNTGTGGCTGCCCCATCCCTGGAGGTGTTCAAGGCCAGGTTGGACGGGGCTTGGAGCAACCTGGGCTAGTGGGAGGTGTCCCTGCCCATGGCAGGGGGGTTGGAACTGGATGAGCTTTAAGGTCCCTTCCAACCCAAACCAGTCTGTGATTCTATGATGCTTTCTGTGCTTGCACACCTACCCTTTAGCCTCAAAGCTGAGCTCCATCAGAGGTGAGGACCTGGAGAGAACGCAGGGGCAGCCTGAACGGAGATTTACAGACCGCAGGTAACTGCGCGTATGGAAAGAAACTTGGTTTTGTCTTCATTTTGGCTCAGACACAGTCAGCACTACAAGAAAGCAGCTGCTTATTTTTATGAAGCAAATTCCCAGACTTTCTAGAGAGTTTAAGGAAGCTTTTTGCCCTCTTCTGCCTGCCTGAATCTTGCGAACAGGAGGAAACTGGGGTGGGGAGGGGGGGGCTGCCCCCTTTATAACATTCCTGCTGGTGCTGCTGGAGTCATACGAACTCCAGACTGCCAGCGTGACTCTCCACCGCGTTCACGAGGTTGCGCACTCATTTTGCACAAGTCCATAGAATCTGAGGTGAAAAGCAGGGAGAAATGGGGTGCCCAGCACACCTCTGACAGCTCGCCGTTCCTTAATCCTCTACCCTAATTTGCTGCTGCTTTTAATATAACCTCTGCATCGGCCGCCGTGTGAGAAAGACTGAACACGAGAGGGAAGAACACGGCTCTGAGTGTAATGCTTTTCTAGATTTTCCGCTTTTGAAAACTCAGTAGAAAAGCAAAGGGCTAAGAAGATTTCTTTAATGTAGGAGAGACTTTCCAACAGAGAGATAAATAGGTCTCGCTTCTCCCGTTCTCTGCCACGAATCAGCAGCAACTCCCCCGAAGCTGATGATGTACTAGCAATATAGTCATATGAAAGGGGGATTTGGGCGCTTGGTTTTTTGCTGTTTTTTTTTAATTCATGCAAATGTTTTAGACTCCGACAGGTTTTAACCCCCTCAGCTCAACTGCGTTTGAGGTGTGTCCTGGCACATCGGCGTGTGAAACCTGCACGCGTGAGAGATTTTTTGGAGTCACAGACCTCCCTCTTAAATCCGAAGGGCAAAATCTTGAGCTGGTGTTAGTGGGCGTCAGTCCTTTGATATGGGATGGGTGCTGGTCTGCACCGGTCTCACCTCGGGGCTGGCAGGGAGAAATTGCAGGTGCTGTTCCTCATTTTCTGAAAAAAAGCACCTTTATGTTCCATTGGCAAAAGAGAGAGGTCTTTGCCTGTCGTTTATCTCCAGTTTGAGACTGCTGTAAAGTAGCTTTGTAGAAATGAGATTCGGAAAGAGCCGGACGCTTGCCTTCTCCTAACGTGAAGTAACGATTTCTGCTTATTAATTTTCTATTTGATTGTGGGGAGTGGTTGCTGGTGCCATTTCCTGACCAATTAAATGAATATTCTGTCATAAATTAATTTATACTGTGCCCCCAAAGTCCAAATCTGGCAGCACCCATAGGCGTTACTGAAATCTTCAGGAATCTGGGTTCCTCTTTGCAGCTTTCGCTCCTCGACCAACTGTCTTCCCAGGTCTTATCCTGAAGAGAGGAGATTCAGTCTGTTGCTGCCGTTGGTCGGTGGTGTCTGATTTAAAAGAAAGTACAAGAAATTTGTGGGGTTTTATGATGCAAGAAGCCGCTGTGGGATGTTAGATTTCCTTCCCCCAATGGATTAGACGTAGGGTACGGGGCAGTTTCTACCCCTTTGAACGACACCCAGTGTTTGTGTTCTGTAACCCTCATCCTGTAACTCCAGATGTGCTTTATTCTGAATAATTTTTCTGACATTAGTTGAGCTCTTGTTTTTCATGATATCTGAAAGAAACTATTTTTGCCCTAATACTTTATTAAGGGATATACAGGAATTTTCATTCTGTTTTCTCTAGGGTTTATTTCATCACGCTTTTCCTCTGTTACTAGGTATTTTCCTCCTTTCTAAGATAAACGGTAGCGATCTTTTCAGTATCTGTAGCATTGGCATTAAAAAAAAAAAAAAGACTTTAAATCATCCTATAAAATGTAATAGAAAACGTTGACTGTGCTATATAATTCTGCTGGAGAGCTTCTAAAACCCTATAGAAAGGTTATCATTTTCTATAACAAATACAGACTTTTAATGCACTTTCTACAAAATCCTATTGGGCTTCATTCCTATTAAATTCTATAGGACTGAAGATGCCCCTAAGGATTATTCTGATAACAGCCAGAGACCATTTTGCTGGGTAATGTATCTTTAGCTGGGCTGTTTTCAAGCTTGCTTTTTTGCAATTATCTGGTAAAACTTTATCACCCTTCTTTAATTTCTCAGCTGTCTTTCCCGTTCTGAAAGATGCTGATGAGATCTCTCTTTCTGAATTTCAGATTATAAGGCTGTCAGAAGAGTAAATATTTTAGAGGCGATGATTCGGCTTTCCAATAAATTAGCACTTCTTGAAGTCCCCCCAGAACCTTTTGGTCCAGGTTGATAAAATGTTGTCGGTTATTGTAGCAGCGCGTTGCTTCTGCATTCGTCGCTCTGTCTTTCTGCTGCAGAAACAGGCATCTACTGGCAATTTGCTTTATTTTGTATCTCTTGAGCGGTGGCCTGAAGGATCCCTTTCAGGAGGTGTTTTCAGAGGTGGTGGAGGAAATGCTGTGTATTGACACGTGCTGTTTCTCCCTGCTGCTTCTCTGCCGTGGTGCACGTGCTGGTTAGTCCCTTCTCTTTTGGTAGCAAAGGACTTGGTCTACCCTTCTTCTCAAGCTCCCGAGTGCCCCAAGCTGTGGAAATGGGGGCAGGATCCATTTAGACCACTTTAGATCTCTCTTAAATGCCCTGACTCCTTCCTTTCACAGCATCACCCTCTTCCTCTATAAAGGGAGCTGAGGTTCTTTGCTCAAATCCACGGAGTTTCACCTAAATTAGATGCCTGAAGTATCCACGATGTGAAACCCTTCTCCGGTGGTCGGAGCCCAGGGGGAGTGGCAGTTCTGCCTAGGCTCACACTGCACGGCATCTTTTCAAATGAACCGAACATCAGGACGTAATGGGCCTCGCTGGCAGTCCTCGACGTGCCATATGTTGAGTGCAGCTGGTGTGTGGCACCATCGCTGAAGCAGGTAATTTACTGCAGGAAGAAGAAACAGACTGCGCGTGCCAATTTATCAAGGTTAAAAACAGTGGCGATGAAGACACCATGGAAAGGGAAGGTGTAGAAAGATCTGGACAATTTCTTCTGAGAGGGGAATAATTCTATAGCGGTTCCTCCCGTCGTTCTGCGGGGCCGTGATTTATTCCCCCAAGGAGGAAGGTGGGGACTACACAAGAGAAGCCTATAGGATTCCAGTACATCTACCGGAGATGGGAACTCCATCTGATGCTCCAAACCTTGGCATCATTGCCAGTTGTTTTTTTGCAGGGACCTGTGCGTATAAGAGATGAGATATGTCTGTATGTGTGAACTTGAAAGGGAGGAGGCAGATTTGGATCACAGTCTTACCTTGGGAAACAGAAGTGGGATGCACTGATAAGATGCAACACTGTAAGACTGGAAAGACTTGTGTTCCTGCTGTAATTCATGATGTTAATATTTCCTTTATTTACCCAGTGGATTTCATTTGTAGGTTAATTCAAGCGGGGACTGTCTCTTTCCATGTGGGTGTCTGTAGCCCAGGGGGTCCCCGTCTTTCCTGCAACATCTGTCATAGAATCACAGAATTGGTTAGAGTTGGGAGGGACCTTAAAGCTCATCTCGTTCCAAGCCCCTGCCATGGGCAGGGACACCTCCCACTAGCCCAGGTTGCTCCAAGCCCCGTCCAACCTGGCCTTGAACACCTCCAGGGATGGGGCAGCCACAGCTTCTCTGGGCAACCTGGGCCAGGGTCTCACCACCCTCACAGGCAACAATTTCTTCCCGAGATCTCATCTCAGTGTCCCCTCTTCCACTTTGAAGCCATCACCCCTCGTCCTGTCACTACCTGCCCTTGTAAAAAGTCCCTCCCCAGCTTTCCTGGAGCCCCTTTCAGATACTGGAAGGGGCTCTAAGGTCTCCCTGGAGCCTTCTCCTCTCCAGGTTGAGCAACCCCAACTCTCTCAGCCTGGCCTCCCAGCAGAGGGGCTCCAGCCCTCCCAGCATCTCCCTGGCCTCCTCTGGACCCCCCCTTTCACTGTAGAAAACCAGATTTATTACAATTGTGCGAAATAATGGATTTCATCAAACATCCAGTTTTGTGAGGATGCTCTTTATTCCCTAATTTCCACAGCAGTCAGTCCTGCTTTTTTATCCTCATGTTGCCTTGTTGAAGTAGAAAATCAGCAGTTGACCTGGATGTAAAATGTAAGAAACAGCAATATATTCCCTGAATGATCATGTCAAGCACCTTTCAAAAGGTAAGCATGTCTAGTACATGCTTGCCTTTTATTCCCTGGGTAGTCTGAAATCTGTCTGAACACCTCACATTGTTATTAAGGCACCAGCAGTAATGTTGAGCAACATGACATAATTAGTATAAATCTGAGCGGAGTGCGTTAGGAGAGAAGAATCATCATTTCTCAGAAATATCATTAAAAAATCTTATTTCATGCAATATTCTCATCCAAAGTACCATGCTAGCTCATTTTGGCACATTGGAAATGAATCATTGGCTCTGATTGTCTAGTCTAGGAATTCCCATATTTCAACATCCTTCTAAGAAATTGCAAGAAATACAAGAAAGCAAAATTAGCTTTCAGACACCCTTATTCAGTGCTCTGTAGCTAACTTACATGAGATTAGGGATTTTGTTTCCCTGGCCAGACCCTAGGATTTTTTTGCTATTATTAAAGATAACCAAACAACAGCCTAGCACAATATATGTCAGGATCTTTCATAAAGCCTGATTTTATCTTCCAAGATAATCTTACTTCTTCATTAGGACCTATATGGCTATTTTGGGCTGATGCCCAAAGGGTGGGCATTCACCGCTGAAAAGAATTAAACCTGCATGGTCTGAAACAGAAAATGTGTTAGTTAGTCCTTTTATTGGCTTATCTACATTGATGGCAACAGTTTTTTTCAGAGGCAGGACTCCCTTTCTTTTTTTCCCCCCACTTTAAGTCAAGCAAAAAGCACAGAGTCCATGAGCTAATATCCTGAATTGATGTAAAATTGATTCCATAACCTTTAGGGGAAGTGAAAAAAAAAAAAAAAAAAAAAAAAAAAAAAAAAAAAAAGGCTTTCGCAAGGATGAGAGGAAGCAACTTAATAAAAACAGGTAGACGGTACCATGCCTTCCCTCCCCAGATAGAGCTGCTGGATTCTGCGGGTTCAATTTAATATGATTAACTTCATCTAGCAGAATGTGCATCATTTGACAACTACGATGAGAGGCCCCATGGTGGCTCTTCTAGTCTAAAAACAAAGACGGAGCTCTAAGTTCAGGCCTCCGGCAGAGATCAGCTAGCAACGGCGTCAGGACAGAGCCCGCAGCAGGTTATTGAGTTCCCCCACGCGCTCAGCCCCGTTATCCAAATGGCTCGAGCTTACTTCCAAAACAGCCATTTTGTTCCTTCCTTCAAGACAGTTTGGGTTCTTCTGTTCCCCTTTTCTCCCCCACTAACTAAATCATATTGGACATTTCACGCAGAACACACTGATAGTCTCTAAAATATCAAACGCTTTATCCCTAGGAGCCCCCTAGGAGTTGCTTTTTTTAATGGATTAACTATGACAGGGACTGCACTCCCACAGTTTTTAAAATATACAATAAGTATATTACATACTTTTAAAGCTATAAATAAGATTTATACACAACCCATGGGGATTTTCCATTAAAACTTCATAAATCACATTGTACATTATCCTTTTTAATCCTCAGCCTCGCAGTGTTAGTCACCAGAAAATATATTTAACCCTGTATAAAATTCATGATAAGCACGTATAAAGAATGTTAACGAGAGCTTTTATGCGCTCTGTGTTTTCTTACCCTAATGCTTTTTTTTTTTTTCCCTGGCAATTATTTGTAATAGTAGCTGTTATCTCTGGGCCCTGCTTTATTAAATGAAAACCCAGGTGCTCTGCCTAGAATAGGTCCAGTACAGACCAGCAGAATAAGCTTTTCCTGCGTTATCCTCTCTTTAGCTCCAGGGTCCCCATTGTTTGGTGCTGGGAGAAGGCGGCTTTCGGATTCCACGTCTCGTTCACTCTGGCCCTACTGATTAAGCTCTTCCTTTCTAGGGAACGGCAGAAGAGGAGGACACTGATCTAACCGTGCCACGTTGAACTGCCTTCGGCTATTTGCCCTGCCTGATACGTCACAGGACTCAGAACCTGTGGTGTTCCACAAGGGCTATTCCATTCCCTTTTATGCCCCCTTGAATATTTTGGGAACGGAACAAAAATGAAGCTTTCTGTGGAAGGATCTTGACACTTGAACCGTTGAAGCAAAAAGCTCTGTTATCTCCGTGTCCTCCCTCTTTTTGGTTCCAGAGAAAGGAAGGTGGGCGCGCGTGTGGAAGGGTGCTCCTAGCCCTAAAGCTTTCCTTACGTTGCAGATCCTCCAAAGTTGTGTTGCCCGTACCGAGAAAGTGTGTCTGTGCAAGAACCAAATCATACTTGGGATTTGCAGTTTATGTAGGTGATTGTCAGTTTAAAGCTTTAAAGGGCTCGGTTAGATGAGGAATCGTTAAGATGCAGCTGCTAGTACGTGGGGGTTTTTTTAACTCACATGTGTGGTTTTTCCTCTGTTGACTAGAAGTTGAAGGAGACGTATTTATTCCCATCATATATACACATAATTTTAAATTCACAGCCATTTCACTCAGATAAAACTGGAATTGCCTGTGCCCTGGTGTCGGTTTCATCAGACAAACTGAAAGCAACGGACCCTAATGAGGTGCTCTAAGAGATCTGTTGTTATCTCTATGATTATGGAGACATTAAGCAAACCTGGTTTTTGTCTTTTCAACAACTGAGCCAGATGTATTTTGCCATTACTGACATAAACCAGAACAGAATGATCAAGCTTCCACTCTGGACTGTGGATACCCTGTGAAGGGAACTACTTGTCCTTATTTTTAAAGGTCTTCACAGCTTGGTCCTGTTTACGCTGTCATCTCTTATGCTCTGCCCAGTTATCCATCCGTGCCCTTCCCAACCCACATGCTGGCCTTTCTCAGCAGCCCAGTTTCTCCATAAATGCTTTTGTCCCCTCTGCAAAGACCCTTTGGAGCAATCTAAAAATCCGCTCCACCTTCCTGGCCCAGAAAGCCACCGGCATCCTGGGCTGCATCCCCAGCAGCGTGGCCAGCAGGGCCAGGGAGGGGATTCTGCCCCTCTGCTCCGCTCTGGGGAGACCCCCCCTGGAATACTGTGTCCAGCTCTGGGGCCCCCAACATCAGAAGGACACGNTCTGCTCTCTCTGCACTGCTCTGTGACGGTGCCCGGTTCATAGCTCTCACATCTGTAATCCCACGGTGGGTGGCTCAACTTTGCATCACTCAGGTGTCGAGCGGCTCAGGAAGCCTCAGCTCAGATCTGCGCTCACAGCTGTGAGCGTGGCCTGCATTGACCTGCCCAGGCTCACTTTGAACTACCTACCCGGGTCACCGATAACAGCGCATCCATGGCACAGCTCGTACAAGAGGCAAGGTCGTTATCTGAGCACCTTGGTGCCTACCACGCTCACTTTGAACAAGCCTGGGTGAGGTGTTGGTACGCTCTAGATAGCTGTATGTGCTCGGTCAGAGGATGAGTAGCAAAATTGGACCCCGTTGGGCTTTGCTGCTTAGAATCGGAGTGGAATTGCAATCCCTGACTATCCCCACAAAACATGAAATCGTTTTCTTCACACAGTCTGTCGCTATTTTCCACGATGACAATTGGTGACAATTCTTCTGCAGCTCGAATTGGTGGCTTCAGGGCCTTTTTGGGGTTGACCTTTTCATGCGTTGGTGAAGGAGATGAAGCTGTAGTGAGAATCTAAGTGGGAGCGATGGTAGAGGAGCTGGCTGGCTGCGTCTGCTTGAAACACTGAGAATAGTTGTTGTTACCTTGTACTTCTCACCCCAACTATCTGCTGGTTGGTTTTAGCTGTTGCCTCCTCTTCTCATGCATTTTGGCTGTAAGCTCTTTAAAACCAGGACCATCTCTTCCCACTTGGAAGAGTGGAAGAGAAGGATGGGTGCAAAGTCTACGCGGTCGTAGTCTTCCAGCGAAGCCTGGTCACCTGTGACGTGATAGACAAGCAAATGTGCTGCTTCGGTGTGTTTAATGGGGTTGGGGAGGATGCCGTACAGAAAATAACGACGATGTTCTTGAACACCAGGATGCTTTTAAAACACTGGAACATGCAGTGCAGCTGCCTCCCTGCCAGGAGCCACTGGCAATCTGACTTAATTAACAGATCCCTCCACATTTTACAGCAGGGATGTTGTTTTGCAGAGAAGCATCATCCTTAGCGCGAGGAAGAGTGGTGCCTCAGCACCGCGGAGACAAGCAGCAATCTGGATTTTGCTTTTAGAGGCTTTTAGAAACAAGCAGCTCTGATTAGCTTATTGCCGGCCCAGCCAAAATAGTAATTCGTCAAGCTTGGAAAACTCCGTTAAGGAGGAAGACGGGAGGAGCTGCTTGTTTTACAGGTGTGTTGGAGGACAGGCGGTTATCTCGTAACAGAGTATGGCAGCCCAGATGCCGTGGTGATGGGTGGGGTAGATCCTGCCCTGATTTAGGTGGCAGGGGTGGACTTGCATGATTATCCTCAGCTGACTGGCAACTCCTGTTTTGACTGGTTCTGTCAGGAAAGCATGCCTCTATCTGATCATGCAAATGAGGGTATTTTTTCTCACCAAATGCAAACGAGATCGAGGTTATAAGAATGAAGTTCATTAAGAACAAAAGAGCAGAACCATGCTAATAGGGACTGTGCCAATACCTGTCCAAGACAACCTGCAGTCTGAGGATGAGATGCAATCCAGAGATGAAAGAAGCGGCAGAGTTGTGGAGTGATGGGGTTTTTTTTTACTTGAAAGTGAGAAACTAAGCTAAGTATAGAACCTGTTTGTGCCTGTGTTTAGGTAGGAACTCTTATGTCCTGATCTACAGTGCTTGCTTAATCAATGTGACAGTAGTCTGGGCATGGGTATCCGAAATTACAGTGTGAGACGTTCCTGTGGGAAACTTGTTGAGTGTCCGGTTGTGCTCCCATCGTAGGTGAGGGATGGGATTCCAGTGCGAGGCGGGGGAGACAGCAGAGCAAATGAGAAGGTGACACTGGGAGATGTTGGTCTACAGCACAGTAGCTATTAACCCAGAAGACATCTGTTTTCATTGAAGAAAAAAAATGACCTATCTTCCTTAGCTTTAGAGAGCTGTATGTCAATTCTTGCTCAAAGGTGAGAAGGTTGCGTAGAAGAATCATTGGCAGCTGGTAGCGTGATGGGAAGGCAGCCAGTTGATATCACACTGGGTGAACCACTTGAGAAGTACTGGCATGTGCGCAACGGCATCTGCTCATGCAGCCCATCAAAAGGTGCCAGATGCTGTCTGTGCAATAATAGCTTCTCCGGTTTGGCATTTGTGTCCTACAATTTGCAGCCCTGCCTCATAGATGTTGGGAGGGGACAGTCCCATGCTGCTGAGCGGAAACTCAACTTGCCTGGGTGATCTCCGTGTGCGAGGGTCTTGTCTGATCCCAGGTAAACTCTCTCCCCATCTGCAGAGCAACTTGAGATCTCTAGAGATTCCTGACATCGCTTCCACGTCTTCGGGATTGTCACAACCTCAGTGCATCGGGCCAATTTGTTTAGCGTTTAAGTTTGGGGGGAAATTATCTTTTATTTCGTAGGTCTTGCACATAGGAAAGTGGATTGATTTACATGACAGCTTGAGTGAACTCTGCCCTTTGTCATCTACGTTTGCCTCCCTCATCTTCAGTTTTAGGGGCAAATTTGAAGAGATTGTCTAACGCTAGTTGAAGAAGGACAAACGTTGCAATGCTGTGTAATGGTACCTGACTTGGGGTTTGGTTGCCTTTGTGAAAGTCACTGATCTGCCTGCTCTTTCCTTTCCCGCAGTCCAAGAGTAAATACGGCTGAAAAATATAAATGTGCAATGATGAAAAAGAAAAGGCACATGTCAAAATGTCTCATGCAGCGAGATAAGGTACATTTCACGCATTTTAAAGACCAAGAGGACAGAGGTACGGAGGTCGATCCAGTAGGATAAAATAGGTTGTTCATCATGGATCTCTTTTTTGGTTTACCCTATGAAAAAGGGTATTTGCCATACATAAAACGATGTGGGTATTGTTTCCACGCCAAGAACATAGGGCAAAACCATTTGCTTTTAGGTGCTGACATTCTAAAGGTCAGAAAGTTCAGGAGTGAGTGTAATATTTGAACATACTGGTCAGATATTTGTGACTCACGGTGCAACAGTAATATTTTTCCCTTTGGGATCTGATGCAGGAAACTAATATGGCTAATGAAGGACTTAGAGGGCTAATAAGCCCTAAATCAGGCTTCCCAGCCTTTTAATTATGCTGCATAATTATTGGAGATTTGCCATCATCTTTTTAATCCGGTTGATTAATAGGTAGCTTAGCCAATCCACATAGCAACCTATTTACACTTCACTGATGATTGACTATCAGTTGAAAAATTAGGGGGCATTGGCTAAGCAGAAAAAAGTACCAGTCGCTTCTTTGTACGAAGCACATTTATCATGCATGTCACACCTCAGCAGCGGCTAAGTTTGGTTTCCTGCCTTTAAGAGGTCAGGAGGTGGGCATCAGCCCAGGCTCTTCAAAGGGAATCTAAGACAACCCAAGTACCTGCAGAAGGGGCAAGATGTCAGAGCGAGAGGCAGGAGTTGTCCTGGGCAAGGGGAACGGAGCTACTGCTCCCATTTACGGTTGAAGCCCAAAGGCAGGTGAACCCTGGTTGGGATGGGATGAGGGAAGAGGGACAGGACTGCCTTGCTACATGACCGCTGCTGCACCGCCGAGTGTTTTGGTGGTGCTAAGGGAGGAACTTTTCATACTTTCTCCTTGCCATGGTTAACGAGGTACGTCTCAGTCCTGCCCGCATGCCCACATCTTGTGTTTGCTTCCTACAAATATTTCAGTGGTTGGCTTTTCACTGCCAAAAATGTCTCAGGGAGGGGTCCTTTCGCTTCCCTGCCTGTCTTCTCCCCACCTTTAAATCTATGCCTGCCCCACTGAAGACCCTCCAACTCAGCCTTTTGCAGGACTGGGCTTTAGCTGGCTTTTAGGCAAGTCACTTAGGGAGCGGGTGAGCTTGTCCATGCTGCTAGAGGGGGTGAACGAGCCACCTTTAAATGACCCTCTGCAGAGCATCCCGCTGCTCTGGGTGGATGTCCGGAAGGTCCTAGTGGATCCCTCCACTGCTCTTAGCCCACGGCATACGCACGACTTAAAAATGAACTGGGAAATTATTTTTTACTCTTTCCAGCGACCAATTTTTCCTATTTTTTTACATAAATATATGTGTAGTTTGGAAGAATTCAGAGCAGGTATTGAACAAACCTGGTTTTTTATGATTCAAGTGATTGAGTGGTACAAGGAGAGAAGGCTTTTGTTTTTATATGAGAGTTCCAATGTATTATTAGATGCAAAGCCCACTTAAAATCTGTACCTTGCCAGCAGTAGAACTCGCTACTACTTGTGCCTGATCCTTAGCTAACACATGCTTTGATATTTCTGCTGAATTGATTTGAGCTAGGCTGCTCTGAGCAGATCTGACCCATCTTTTTTAATGGTACTGCCGGGTTTCTTATTTGTGTATATATATTGAATTCTACTTTGAAACCGCGTGTGTTTTAAATGGTTATGTATGCTGTTTAGAGATTGCGAGAGACTAGCACATTGTGATCAAAGAGATTAGGATTTTAATACCTTCTCCGCCTGTATCCCTCTTTGAACAAAGCGTGCCAAGGTAATTACATCTTGGAACAAAATATTTTTGTGCTGAATAATTCAGTTGAAGTGGCACATTTTCTCTGTGCAATTTGCTGAGCTCTTTGCGCTGCTTGGGTCTTCGGTGGAACTGGGGCAACGCTTTTGGCCTTGGTTTGGCCGTTGCATGTGGATGAAATTCGGAGCAGCTGCATTTCATGAGCACATTCCGGTTTTCTCCAGCGGATTGGTTTCTTCCATCTTTCTTGTTCTCTCTGGGAGCTGAAAGTCTGTGACACAAGCTCTGTCATTCATTCTGCGATATGCCTGGTAAACCACTCGGCATTATTTTTGACTACTGATCACGCAAGCTGTTCTGCAGCAAAAACTTCAGTGTGGATATGTTTTAAAACATTGCCGCTATGCATATTCACATATGCCATTTTAAAATTCCCCTCCCCGAGACATTTTTGGCAGTGAAAAGCCAACCACTGAAATATTTGTAGGAAGCAAACACAAGATGTGGGCATGCAGGCAGGACTGAAATATGTCTCATTAACCATGGCAATGAGAAAGTACGAAAAGCTCCTTTTGCGTTTTCTTCGAGCTGGCCATCTCTGGGCTCTCCCACTTGCTTCTGACCTCTTATTCCATGTTTTCACCTACGGCTGAACATACATCGACACAGCTGATGATTGGGTCACACCAACCCCAGGAACGCTGCAGGCTTGGGGAAGAGCGGCTGGAAAGCTCCCGGTGGAAAAGGACCTGGGGGTGCTGGTCGACAGCCGGCTGAGGATGAGCCAGCAGTGTGCCCAGGTGGCCAAGGCGGCCAACAGCANCTTGATGAGCAGTAAGACCAAGGGCTTCACATAGAACGTGGTCATTTTAACTCCTCCTTTGGGGTGTTTCCAGGGATTTTTGTTTGTGTATCATCTTCTGACGTTCCTTAGGGTGCAGATCCTCTGATAATTGTGTGTTTGGTTAATGCCATGTAGCTCAGCTCGGTGCTGCGGGTCCGTGGCAGACAGGGGAGAGGCAGTGTTGCCCTGATCTGCAGAGCTAACTGTCAAGCAAGGCATTTATTTTGTGTTTTTTTTTTCAAGAGTGGTTTACATTTGTGGTTCTTGTTCCTTGCTCCATCCCTGCTTTTAACAGCTCTTTGGATAATAGGGAAAACTTGAGATTCTCTATTGAAATGAAATAAAAATTCCAAATAAATATAATTGGCCTCCGTAATGAAAATGCCTATCGAGTGTCAGCCAGGAATGATTTTAATTTTTTTTTTTTTTAATGTCTACATTATAAACCTTGGATATAAGAGGTTGTAGCAGAAATGCTGACAGGCTTTTAGCTGTAGTGGCAGGAGAGCAACAGTATAATATAGTGTGACGGAGAAATAGATTTTTCCATGTACAGGATGTGTATGTTGGTAGAATAGGTTGGACCAAAATTACCACACAAAATTGATTAGATCATCATGTAATGAGAATCATAATTTTAGCGGTGGCTTTTTGACATGATCTTGACAACATAATTAACCTGGGAGATACTGAGGCAATGAAAATAGAACAGAAACCTATGTAATTATTGGCAATAAAATATAAAAAATGTTACAGAAAAATAAAAAGCTTAATCTTTTGCCTTTCCTTGCATATTATTGTAATTGCACCTTTTAGACCATTGCCCCAAATCCCATTGCTGTCCTAAATTTGGAACCTTTTTTGAAGAATCATATTTTGTATATTGCTTTGCATGTTCAGAATTGCAGGCAGGGTAATCAGTGGATTTTTACCACGCCTAGTTAAATTACACAGCTGTTTGGAGAATGAAGTAATGTGTATTATTAAGTAAAAGGTGAAATTAGGTAAGAAATGCTCACTGAAGAGGAAATTGTATTACTCATAACTGATGGTCTTAATGGAAATGTGTCCGTAAAGTTGCAGAAAGCCTCGAATTATCACTTTTGGCAGCTGAAATATGTAGCTTTTAATTACCCCAATTTAAGTCAGATAACGGTTTCACGTATATTATATTTTTATTATTGTTATTTATCTCTGTTCAACTTTTTAATTTTATAGAGTGTCTTCACAAACTTGCCTTCTGGCTGAATAAATACATATGAATGCTCTTTAAACATGCTATACGTAGGGCATTTGTTGTACAGAAAGTTGAGCAAATAACTGTCCCAAAAGTCTGTTTTCACCTTCCTTCCCTCCGTGTGCGCATTTTCTCCTCTGGGACAGCTTTTAGCCCTGAAGGGACCCCACGGGGAGGGACAGGTACTACTGCCCGTTCTCCGTTAGCCCGGCAGTCTCTTTAGTCATTGACACCAATATGAAGAAGGGAATTTGCAACGTCCTCCATCTGTTCTGCATGGCTCTGTTGGAAAAAAATACAGAAGATTGAGATCAGTAGGACGGGATTGTTGGGTGCAAGCTTCTGGACTCAGAGAGGTTTGGCATCGGGTTTTCGAAGGCTTTCCCAAGGTACCTGACGTCTTTGGCATTTTCAGCTCTTGGATATGGAGTAAACTATAAGACCGCTGTTAAAGACAGCATTGGGAACGACCACATCTCACCCATGGATAAGTCCCATCTCTTTAGTCTATGTAAAGGGTGAATCAAATTTCAATCCTGCAAATTCCTCCCTGTGTAGGGGACGGACCTCATTGTGCCACGCTGACTCATCCGTAAAATCACAGCCCCTGTACTGTTCAGGAACTTCACTGTGGATGGGAAGCTGTGCTTCCCTGTGACCCCTCTGGAGTAGGACAATGAAACCTGCTCCTTAGCTTGGCAGATCAAGGTGAAATCTTGAACAGCTGGGAGGAGCTTGAATAATACGAGGCTGGATCGGTAAGGCAGATTCGTGGTGGACCTCCTCATCTGTTCCCGTATATGACATAGATTAAAGAGGATCTTCCTCTCTTTCCTATGCCACCCCAGCTGCCTGGTGTTCTCGATGGCCTTTGGGGAAGGAGGGAGGAAGGTCTAATGCAGTTGCGGCTGTGATTTGGTAGAGCGTATAATGTTTAACCCGTAAGAACAACCGGCTGTCGGCAGACCTCACTGTACGTGAAGTTGTAATGCAGACTTAATCAGCTTGAAAAGTGCCACCTCTTCAGCCTATAAATAATTGTGAATGACTAGGCTAGGTGTGATTTCATCCTGAGCACAGGGTGAAGTTAACCCCTGTGCGGAGGAGCCAGCGTAAAGGGTGAATTGCAAAATAGAGTTTCCTAGGTTGGTTTTGCTCTGGTTCTTTGCACAATGTCAACATGCTCGAAACGCCCTTTTCACACCTCTCTTCGCCTTTTGTCTGGGGATCTCAAAGCGCTCCACAGTAGGAATCAATTAAGGCTCAGAACATCCCCAAGATGTGGACAAGGGACATCAAATCGGTTGCTGCTGAGTGGAAAAATCCTAACTGCCCAGAAGGACCCCAGGCAGCAGTTAGAAGGGATGCTAGCCATCCAGGGACCGGGGATACTCAGGAGTGTGTTGGCTAACGAACGACGCTGTGCAGTTGTGGCAATCGGGCAGAGGATGATGCAGGGGCGAGCGTGGATGGAGGTGTGAGTCCGTGGATTTACATGGTTGAATTTCAAACACTGACTTGTCCTTTTTCAGATGTTGAATTGTCCTTTATCAAACATTGGCACAGGCTGCCCGGGGCAGGGGTGGAGTCGCCATCCCTGGAGGGATTGAAAAGCCGGGCAGACGTGGTGCTGAGGGACGTGGGTTAGTGGTGGACTGGGCAGTGCTGGGTTGATGGTTGGACTCCATGATCTTAAAGGTCTCTTCCAACCTGGGTGATTCTATGAGTTTGTGGAGGTTGTGATGAGCCCCTGGCTCTGTCCCAGGGCAACGCCAGCCCATGTCCCCCGTCCAGTAGCATGAAGAGTGTGATATGCTTCAAGCTGAAAATAGCTAAGTGGGTGAGGAAACCCGTGGTTAGTGCTAATGACTGACTAAAATAGTGTCTATATCTACTTTATGCACTTTTTAACCATCCCGTTGCTTCCCACGCTCCACTACCTGCAAAAGGTGGTTGTTTAGGTTGGGAACGTTTGGTGGAAAAGGCTGCCGCCTGGCCAGAGCTTTTCAGAGCATCTCACATGATAGGACCCAACTTCTTATTGCCGTTGGGCTCATTTAATAAAAATCAGTGGGTGATGAGGCATTGTGTGATGCCATTGGCAGATGATGTGCTTTGTCTATGAAAGATAAGGAATTGCTGGCTTTTAAACAAATGAAATTGGGAAAACGAAGCAGTTGTGAAACATGCTCTTCTGTGTGTCCTTCCATTTTCCCGTGAAGGATCTGGCCTTCCTCCTTTTCTTCCAGTGTTCATTGTATGAGTCCAGAAGGAAAAGCAAGTCTTTTCCTTTCGATTTTAAGGAAAGCTCTGCCCCTATGGTTCCGTTTAATCTCTAGTCTTTTTTCTAGCCCAGCAGGGAGAGGTAAGCTTGGTGGGGACAGAGGACAACAGAAGCAATTGCACGCCCTCACCAAAGGGATGGGATGAAGGATCCAATTACTTACCCTGTTTCTGCAATCCTGCAACTCCCGTCTCTCGTGCTGGGATCCAGCCTCTCCGCCTTTGACAGCAGCAGCAGGAGAAACAGGCACCTGGGGAGCTGGAAATAGAGCTTAAAGCTGAATTTAATACGTGTTAGCAGGAATGATAAGGTGAGGGGGTGGAAGGAAGACATCACAGAGCTGCTCATTATATATTGACATGGTACCTGATCTTACCATCAAAAATGTCGTTAGGGAGAGAAGGATTTAATATAAATATGCGAGATATATATACATATATGCATTTACACGTGTGTATGAAGACGTGCATATCTTTTGGGTGGGTGAGCTGCATATCTTATTATTAGGGGGAGCGATCTATAAATATTTTTTTGTAGTCTATCTGCATGCATTTTGCAACCCATAAATCAGACTTTCAGTGATGTGCAATACAGCTGAATATTCGAGATAAATGCAACTTTCAAGCAATGATTTCTAAATCAGAACGAAGCATTTAAAATTCACTGGCAGCTTTTATAAATCAGTGACCCAAGATGTAAAACCCCAAGCACTGGGATGTGTGTATTTTTAATTTCACCTTGTAAATCACAGTGGTAGGAAGCGAGAGAGAGAGAGAGAGAGAGGGAGAAAGATTGTGTTTCTTAAATCTTTATTTGTAGATGTGCCCTGTGCAGAGAAACGTAAGGAGAAAGGCTGCATCGTTCCTTCAGCTGAGCTTGAATCGGACTAGAAAAAGCTCCGCCACAAAGCTGCGATACCTAAGCCTGCTTAACTCGTTTTATTTTTACTTTTTCTATTCTGTTTCCAGCTTGCAAATACGGTTTGGTAGTAGTTCCGCAAGCCAGTGGTTTTGTGTTTGAAAAGGGAAGTGTGCGTGAGATCCCGGGTCTGCTTTGGTTCGGTGCAGCCGCCCGTGGAGAGAAAAACGCCGATTAACGCCGTGAAGACGCAGCTTCCCCTGGGCTGTAGGAGCTCACGGGGCACGGGCAGTTGTTTTGCCAAAAAGCAATCGTTCTTACCCGTGTTTGGGATTAGCACAACATTTTAGGCGTGCACCTCGAGCGCCTGTGTGCCGCAGGAGGTCTTAAGACCAAGAAGTGGTCAGGACTGTGGAGTTTCTCTCTCATCCCAAAGATAAATGGCCTGGCTGGCGTCATGCGTTGGTTTTTCCGTGGCAAAACTTCTTTGATTCTGCCAGTGTAAGCGGAAGCAGCATTAAGTACTTCTCAAACGCCGCTCCAGCTTCTGTGAGCGCTATTACAAATGAACGTTTAGCAGTTTAAACAGACGAGATGCACAAACGGAAGACAAATCAGCATCGCTATTAGCGAATCGAGCAAGTAGACGCCATGATCAGCATTGGAAAAACTGGGCCAAAATTCGTCTTGTGTAACCAATATTTAGTCATAGAATCTGGAAATTGAAGCTGAAGTTGAATCATAGCAAGGCTCTGTTATAAAATAGTTACTAGATATTTCTGAACAGCAGTCTGACTAGATGTATACTGAGATTGGCAGCTGCCTTCCTTGCATATGCTGGGGAAAATTCAAAAGGTTTGGAGGTTCATTTCAGATATTCAAGTTTGTCCTTGGCTTATTTGAAGTGTGAGAATTTTTGAGGTGTATAAAACTGAGCTGTAAATTTAACAGAAGACAGATTTTTGTCAGAAGATGCTGCAGTTTCCACCTCTTCCCTCGTTTGGAACTAATTGGCACAAAGAAATGACCAAAGATGAAAAGAAGACATTTTGCACAAACACAAAGATAATGTTAAAAGTCCATTTTGGTTTTGGTTTGACTTCTGAGCCTGGGAATGGATTAATTTAGCTTGGCCTCGATACTGAGCAACTCCACAGCATGTCACACTAGGGGAACTAATAATTCCTTTTTGTCCTAAATTCTATTAATTTAGCATGAGCCAGAGCCCAGCTGACTTTGGGCAGGGGTTTTTGTCTTGAAATATGTTAGGCTTTAATTATCCTTGATTAAGAATAACAGAGATGGGACATTACCAGCCTGTTACCCTGCATTGGCCTCTAGCTTTGTGTGGCGTCTTTATTTTAGCACGTCTGTCTCCGTAGAGAAGTAGCTGGTGGACTTCCTTGGTTCAGGTTGCCTCCTGGAAATACGCAGGTTCCCAGAACGTTAGCAGAATGGTGAAAGCAAAAATGCTCTTTTATGTGTGGGGGTCTTTATAAGAGCTTCCAAGTGGCAGCTTATTAGGTGGGATATCTAATAAGACAGGGTGACACAATCCTTGAAAGTCCTGTTGCTGGTGGCTAGGAGAGTCTACGTGGAGGCGCGTAGTTTGTGTGCCGTTTGTTGTACCGCTGTCCCGTCACGCGTGCTAATACAGGGCTGGATGGACCCTCTGAACTGATATAGCCGGTTTAATAGCTCACTAAAGCACTAAACTTAAAGTAATTGTGGCCGCCCTGAAGGAGGGTAGTAATATTACCACTTCAACATTGTCTATCCTAATTTTGAGCAAGTCTGCCCTGTGATGCGGGATATCCAGATGGTGTCTTTTACACCTCCTCTTCACCAGCTTGGGTGTATCTTAGCACATTCTCCCTTGTCGTCCTCCCTGGCTTTGACGAGACTCAAGCCCTGTTTTCTCTGTGTTTAGGTCTTGCCAGTGCAGATGGGTGAGATGTGCTTTGAAAGGCCAAAAGATGGCAATTAGCACTATTTGAAATTAATGGCCATGGTGATTAAGTGGAGCAAAGGAAGCAACAGGAGAGGGGAAAATATCTGCTTCGTAAATAATCAGGTTGGGTTTTAACCATCTCTGATTAAAATACTTTGTTTTAAATGTTGTCAAGAGGCAGATAAAGGTCAAGGTGAAAAATGAGGGCACTTATTTATTGTGTTTCGGGTAGTTGGTAGTTCACGTGCATTAGTGGCTACTAAAGGATAGTGGAAAATTGGGAAGTGAAATTTCTTGCTGATTATGGGTCCTGGCATTACTGTTAAGACCAATGAACTTCGGGTTATGACATCCTAATGGTTGCGTGTCCCGATTTGTTCGCCATTAGCAACGAGCTCTGTTACTGCTGTTAGAGCTGTAATGTCCCGAGGCCCTAAGCAAGAACAAGCACTGACCGAACCCTGGGCTGGAGGCAACACTGATGAATTGATGATGGAAAACTACTTACATCTCTTGCACTAGTGAGAAAATAGCGTCTGGAAAGGTGCTGTGATTTCTTTCAAGTCACGAGAGGGTCTCTGTGGAAGAAAAGCAGATTCAGTTTATATTCCCTAAGCTTTTCTCAAGTTCTTTCTTTTACCCGAGACCATGGGAGGGTGCCGGGAGGATGGGACCCGTCTTTTTTCAGTGGTGCCCAGTGATAGGACAAGAGGTAATGGGCACAAACTTGACCATACAAAGTTCCATCTAAACATGAGGAGGAACTTTTTTCCTTTGAGGGTGGCAGAGCACTGGAAGAGGCTGCCCAGAGAGGTGGTGGAGTCTCCGACTCTGGAGACATTCCAAACCTGCCTGGACGCCATCCTGTGCAACCTGCTGTGGGTGACCCTGCTCTGGCAGGAGGGTTGGACTAGATGATCTCCAGAGGTCCCTGCCAACCTCGCTGATTCTGTGATTTTGTCATCTTAAACTTTCCTGCTGAGAGCCTTCTAGCCTCCCTTGTTTCAGGGTGAATTCAAATGAGACAGAATTAGAGAAGGAAGAACTGGAAACCTCACTCAACTCGAACTCCTGAATACATTCCACAAATGTCGATCTCTCTGCCCAAGCTTACGTGACAAGGGGAGCTGCTAGCTGGCTCTGGAGAGCACAAAATAGTGCGTTTTGTAATACATATGCTAGAGGAGGAGATGTATATAAAGGGTTTGTGTGGCTATCTGGTGTTTGTGAGGCCAGAGGAATGTCCTGCAGACAGATGCACGAAGAGGGTAGGTTGAATTGACCGAAGGCAGAGGCAGAGATTTTAAATTCTCTCTTACTGCGTGCGCATTAGTGCCGACTGACGTAGACTTCAGGAAGACAAAATACAAGCGATTCCAGAAGGCGGGGACCCCATGTTGACCAGGTCCCCAGGGCTCTGCGGGCGTTAACGCCGCAAGCCAGCTCCATCGATGGGTATCTGCAGCAGCAAGGTATGAGCAGTGGTCCGCGGCACCTGCAGATGCTCAACTAAACCTGGGAGGTGCTGCCTGCCTGCCCGTGTCTCGTGGGCTGTTTCTTGCCCCTGTGGATGGGCCTTTGGCCACCGCTGAGGTCCCGCTGTTGTTGAAATCTGGTAGGAACGTGTCAACCCTGTTACCCTAAGCTGAAAGGCATCCAACAAGCCTTATCAGATCTGAATACTCGCAAATCTGGAGTCAGGTATGCTGAAACAAAAGGGAGGAGAGGGAGAGAGATGTCCTGGTTTTTGAGACTTTCAGGTAAATTATGATTTCAGCCTTTTTTTCTGCAGGCTTAGTGGCTATCATTTATCTAAAAAAGAAGAAGAGGGGGTGGGCTCCTCCACAATACTTTATTAGGCACCAAAGCGTGGCCGTGATGAGTTGGTAAAGTTACTGAATTTTAGGACATCTCAGGAGACAATCAAGAATAGCACGATGGCCTTTGCCCCCAGATAGTTCAGTACTCCTTCAGAGTGTCTGCAACCAGGGTTGAAATTGTACAGCAACTTAGAAAGCTCCTCGCAGGGGTCCATTTCTCATCCCTGTGCTTGTCCTTTGTCCTTTTCTAAAACTGCTCCACTGAAGTTTCCTCTCTCCAACAAAGAAATATCATATTAGGAAGAAAGATTTGCAAAAGCCGTTAACCAAACCGAGAGTTAACGGTGAGGGTCACGCACCCTTTCAGCAGGCAGGAGGGAGAGCCCTGTTGTAAGCGCTGGCCGGGAGCACAGCTCCGGGCAGCCGGCAAACACGGTGCTTTGCATGACTGAAGCAGGCAAAAGACACAGCCCTTTGCACAACGGTTCCTGGAGAAGGGCACACAGAAGGGGACCAGGAACTGGGGGTGGACCTGCTGGAGAGCAGTTCTGAGGAGAAGGATCTGGGGGTCCTGGTAGATAGGAAATTATCCATGAGCCAGCAATGTGCCCTTGTGGCCAGGAAGGCCGATGGAATCCTGGGCTGCATAGGGAAGAGTGTGGCCAGTAGGTCGAGGGNGGAAGGAGAGTGATCGGGTCTTTGACTTTTCACTTTGAGACTTGCCTGAAGCCCCAGCTGTATTGGAGGTGGTGCAGGCAGAATCTGTGCTTAACCAGTTGGGAAATGGAGACTGTTGTCATGATGACAACTGGAAGCTTGTGACTTTTTTTTTTTTTTTTTTTTTTTTTTTTTTTTTTTTTTTTTTTTGGGGGTTAAATATCCGGAAGGGGTGTCC
>VYXH01012753.1:355525-371550 GCA_013397275.1 Burhinus bistriatus
TTTTTTTGTTTTACTGTATGGGTGCTCAAATACCGGAAGAGGTTGCCCAGATAGGTTTTGTGGAGTCTCCATCCCTGGAGATACTCAAAACCCAGTTGGACCAGATCATGAGCATCCGCCATCCTTGGAGATACTCAAAACCCAGTTGGACCAGATCGTGAGCACCTAGTTGTAGCTGGCCCCGCTTTGAGTAGGGGGTTGGCCTTAGACGGTCTCTGATGGGGCCCTTCCAACCTCAACCGTTCTGTGTGATTCTGCGTGTGAAACTGTGAAGTTAGCCACCCTGTCACTGCAGGGTTCAGTGGTATTAGCTAATTAAAGGCGGCTCAGAACTCTTTTATGCATTATATTTAGTGGATTAGATTGTCAGAGTCAGGTTGTCCTTCTATGCTAAAAGAGTACAGGTATTGAGGAGAAAGGAAGTCATTTTTATCACCTTAATTTCTGTAATAAATTTCCTGTGATTTTTTTTTTTTCTTGCTGCTAGGGTGGGGGCTTAGTTTGAAAGAGAGGTTGACATTGAATTGTAAGTAATGTTTGTCTTTTGTGGGTTTTGTTTTTTATACGGATTGCAAAGGAAGAAAGAAAGAAATGCATCTGGGCTTATATCCAATTGGATTACTGTCAACCACATCCAGCCGAGAAGGGAAAAGACAGATGTATTGATGGTCACTGAAATGAGATGGATCAAAAGACGACAACCTGAGCTGGGAAGAAAAGGTACTCTTTTAAAATGGTTGTGTTTTGATGGTGCATTATTCCGGTCTTTCAGAACTTCCTGCATACCCCTGTATGCCAAGTAATCCCCCCCCTTCCTTTCCCCTCCCCNAATCAAAATTCAACTGTACTCCTTTCTTCTTGCCGCCCTTCAATACCAGCAAAGTGGCATATTTTTAGACCTTTGCAACTGGCAAAAGCCTGCTGCTCTCCCCCTTTTTATGATCGGGAAGATGTAAAGCCCTGGATCCTAGGGTTTTTTGGTTGTGTTGAAGAAAAGGCCTCTCGGTTACTTCCATTTGTCTGTTGCGTTACGTTTTCTGTATGTACTTTGCCTTTTGGATATTTTTTTTCTGCCATTGTACTATCTGAGCTCACAGACTAGAGCGAAAACACAATTTTTCTTCCCCACAGTGCGCTCAATGAGTCGCCAAGCACACGAAATTGTGACCGTTAGCTGACTTAGCTGCCTAGATGCAAATGGAGATAGGTCCAGCTGGCAACGTGGTGCCTGAGGGACTTCATACAGCCCAAGCCTACCTGTGTGACGTTCAGTTAAATCATTTCGGTCCAGATGATCATAAGCATTTTGGTACCTAATTTCTATCATGATGGCAGGAACGAGTTGGCTAAAGACCTTTAGGATCTCTCGTAAGTCCTTCCTTGTTTTGCTGTAGAGATCTTCCGGAAGAGCATGCTTTCTGGAATGATAGAGTCTTGATTCTTCCATCTATCCGTTAGTATAGCTCTCTGTCCATCTGTGAAACAACAACCCATCCCAGGACAGCAAAAACACATCTCCAAAACACGCAAACTCCAACCAAATAGGTACAGGCTTCGTTTTAGCTATAGTCTGAGGTCCCTTTGATTTGAGTGGATCGTGAGCACGCATCGAAGTACTTCAGTCAATAAGGGTGTACGGGGAAATTTGTCTGCTGTGCTTTTAACTGTTGGAGGGTTATTAGTCTTTGCCTTGACTTACCTAATTTTGTGTAATGGAGAAATTGATGCCTTCCTTTCTGATGAAGGCTCAGTATTTTATTTATGGAAGTCTCTCAACTGCAAGGTGCTGTACAGAAGTGTAAAGTATTATTATTATTTCTCTAAAGCATGTTGTCCATAACTCACAGCAAATATGGTTTATGAAACACGTTAGCCATGCGGTTTTCATTTTTCATCCTTATTTATTAATGCCTTTTCAGAGCACTTTAGATAAGTATTTGGAAACCTAGTTATAGGAAAGTCATATTTTGCACATTTCGCTTTAACTGGGAAGAACATTGTTTTCTGATTTTAATCATAAAAATGAAATGCTCCTAATAGAGTGGTGAAACCCAATTTCCTCAAGAAGCATTTGCAGGCTGATCTGGCTCAGATATTCCTGCGATCACAGGAGAGTAATATCTTGGGCATGAGAAAATGTTCTGCAGTATACCCGAAACAAATATAGCTGTACTGGACAACTATGCGTTTAGCATCATTGACTTTCAACTAGATGGCTAAGATACTCTTTGCTGTCCGTTGTCAATTATTAACCTTCACAGCCGCAGTGCTTTTTAATTCTGAGCGTAGGGTATGTGTCAGATGGAGCCCGGCGAGAGAAGGCAGCTGAGGAACATACCATCTAGGGCACTGTAGCACCTACGGGATTTCACCGGGACTCTGCTGCGTTGATTCAGTATTTGCAACCTGCTCCTTGCCTCCTCTTCCTCCTCCTAATTAGTACCCGCGCGAGCAGTCTCGTTGACTCGGAGGGGACAAGCCGCGTCAGCACTTTTGGGAGTCGGAGCTTGGTGACGAACTGAGGCTGTAGCACTGGGACGAAGTCCCTCCGTTTCAGTCCTTGGCTGGGATCGCTCCTAAATATACAATAAACGCCACTGGGTGCAGTGGAGTTATCGGTCTGGGTTTACGCTACAGCAGAACCGCGGAGACCAGAGTTTATTCTCCATCACTCTGGAATGAGCAGCTGGTTGGAGGCAAGCAGCGCTCCTAAGGAAGAATACGGCTTTCTTGTTTTCTCCTGGATTGAATTCTTTTGTTCTCCTTAGCGTTTGACATTCCTGGCCTCGTGTTGTGATGGTTGTTGCCAGACCCCCTCCGCTGGTATCGTCCCGCACAAGTCGGCGTGGCTACGCTGATTTACACCAGCAGCCGCCTGGGCCCTTGGTACATAAAAACATCCTGCGAACAAAAGGGATGCTGTTTAACAAAGGGTCAGGCGCAAGAGCGTCGGCTTCTTGCGGGTTTAGGCTGAGATTCAGCAAATGCCGTCCGTTACATTTCTTTGACCTATTCTCTGACCGTTACGTTTATCCCTGGGATCAACTTGCCGCTGCGTTAACTCCAAGTTAACCTGACTTTACTAGGTATTGCTGTGTGAATAAATAGATGCAAGGTATGGAGAAGGTCCAGGAGCCCCCTGCAGTGTTAAGCAGCAGGTGTTCTGTTTATGGATTGTAGGCAACTGAGATTTTTTTTTATTTTTATTTTTTTTTCCCCTTTCTCTCCCCCCACCCCTTCTTCACAAATCTGAACTAACATCACTTGATTTTTCAATATATATGCAAACAAATCACAGCAAGTGATTTCATGGTCAGTGCTAGCAGAGTTCATTTGGAGTTGCACAGCGGCACGTTTGGAGAGCAGGGGGATCAAACACAAAATTGTATTGGCAACTTGTAGCCGTAACTGCTAAAGGATTAGGACGCTTACGTGAGGACTGGAAGTTGCATTTTTGGGATCAGAAGCAATGAGAAAGCACTTCAGGCAATGCTTTCAAAAATGCGTGACTTTAGGAGCCTTTGACTTTCAGTTAGAGCTATGGAAGGTTTTGGGTTTGTTTTTTCCGGGAAGGAATGCAAGTTTGCAGGCACCGAGATACCTCTTGAATTCATCTCAGCTTGACTGAATTTATCTGTTTTGGTTGTTTTGAGGCAAGTGTTTTATCTGGATAACTATCTGATTTCTTGGGAAAACTTTCCACTCATGTCCTTTTCAATTGCCCAGAGTCATTCTTTTTTTTCTGTTTTCTCGTCTCATCTTGGGGAAGTCCAGTTCCTCTGTGTGCGTTCGGAGCACTTCTGTATGGAGGTTTATTACTGATACATTTGCTGTGGTTTGGGATGTCTCGCTGTTGTGTTGGTGGACTTTTTTACCATCCCTAGACGTGTTTAAAAGTCGTGTAGACGTGGTGCTTAGAGACATGGTTTAGTGGCGGATCTGGTAGAGTAGGGTCAATGGTTGGACTGGATGATCTTAAAGGTCTTTTCCAACTTAAACGATTCAATGGTTCTATGATTCTGTGATTACAAGAAGTCGTGTCTTTTCCTAAATGTTTTGCTTTGAAAGCAGTGGCATTTTGTGAGTAGCCGGTGCTGTGGGGTTTTTATTCCTTTCCGGAAGTCTCACTGCAGGATACTGAGTAGGGTCCATCTGGCTCCAGTTTGGGACTTTTTTTTTTTCTTCCTATTTTTAGGTTCTACTTTTGCATCTGTCACTGACATTTTCTTACTTAGGTCATAAGCTCTTTAAGACGGGAATTGGCTACTGCTACTGGTCTGTTTGTATGCTGCCCACCATGAGGGTTTCTTATTGATCAGTCTCAACACATTCTTCCAACGAAATTATTATTACCAATTATGATTATTAGATCCGTATGTGCCTGGGTATCTGTCACGAAAAATTGGATTATTTCAATCTATCATAAAGAACTCTGAGATTAAAATAAAAGAGTGATTTGTCACAGCAAGGTATTAGTATTTCCATCTATATTGGCATATATCTTTTGCACTAGTCACAGAAATTGCACTCAATCTCTCTCCCATGCAAGTGTAAGCGCTAATGAAGCGAGCATATGTTCAAATATGGGACGGTATCTTGTCGGAGTACTATACTGAGAAGATGAAATTTGGCTAAAAATAGCACACAGCATAGTTGTTTTGTGTGCGTTTAATGCAGTAAATATTTATCCTCTGTTTTTAAAGGAACAAAATCCCAGTGCAAAGGAAGGTGCTCATCATCAGTATCTGCTGGGACGTGATTTTGATGCCGGTTTTGGTTCCATCACGTGCTGTTCCCTCCTGCCCTTTGTAGCCCGACTTTACCTGTAAAACAGACGTTTTGTGTGACTTAAGTTATTGAATTCCATGTTGACGCTCCTTTTTCATGCTGGTATTTTTCCCTCAAAGCTTCCCAATCACACTTTGGTTGCAGTTTGTGTTTGCATCGTATGCGACTTCCGGTCATGTGCTTTCCCGTTGGATTTCATATTTCTGTTTGAAATAATATCAGGAGCAATAGTTCGTTTTTAAAGTGCTTGCAGGGTATTTGCCTTATTCGGTAAGATCAAAAGAAAGCAGTATAATTCACTTGGTGAAGTAAACGCTTGAATCTGCTAATGCCCTAGCTCTTTATAGACAGCCATGTAGGGAGTTCACAGCAAGTCATCCCTGTTGGAGCGGGTCCAGAGGAGGCCAGGAATATGATGGGAGGGCTGGAGCCCCTCTGCTGAGAGGCCAGGCTGAGAGAGTTGGGGTTGTTCAGCCTGGAGAAGAGAAGGCTCCGGGGAGACCTTGGAGCCCCTTCCAGTATCTGAAGGAGCTTACAAGAAAGCTGGAGAGGGACTTTTTACAAGGGCAGGTAGTGACAGGACGAGGGGTGATGGCTTCAGACTGGAAGAGGGGAGATTGAGATGAGATATTGGGAAGAAATTGTTGCCTGTGAGGGTGGTGAGACCCTGGCCCAGGTTGCCCAGAGAAGCTGTGGCTGCCCCATCCCTGGAGGTGTTCAAGGCCAGGTTGGACGGGGCTTGGAGCAACCTGGTCTAGTTGGAGGTGTCCCTACCCAGGGCAGAGGGGTTGGAACGAGACAAGCTTTATGGTCCCTTCCAACGTAAACCATTCTATGAAAATCTGAATACTTAGGGTGCAACTTCAGCACTACATAAAATTAGGAGATTGATTTAAACCAGCTAATAGTTCCTTACTCTGAGGGCAGTGACCTTCTGGCACTTGCTGTCGCAGGAGGTTGCAGAAGCAAACAGTATTGGAGGTTCAAACTGGGGTTACACAAATTCATAAGCAGTGAGTGCATAAATGAGTGCTGGACAAGCTGGTTGGTAGTGCTGGGTGCTCTGGAAATGTGAGGGGACCAGACCAAAGAAGTGGCTTGATTTGGAAGTTCTGCCTAAATAGCATCTTATTGCTACTCAGAGGCAGAACTGGTCACTTCCACTGGACCAGGAATCGGAGCCTGGAGGGTGTTTTGTAAGCTTTTATATGTCTCAGTATAAATAATTTGGTAGATCTCTACAAATGTGCTTTTAAAAAAATGCACATATGAAAATGTTAAGGAAAAATTGTCACAGAAGCAAATAATCACTTGAATAAAATTGTATTGTTTTACTTGGGAGGGCGTGATCTGATTCTAAAATGAAAATACGAAACCTGTATCTTCCCAAACAGCCAATTAAGGTGTATGTTACGATAGCTATTATGCTCTGTAAAGTCATTAAAATGACAACTTTCAGATTGTAGACATCTTCGTTGTAGTATATGGCATTAGACAGTAAAGATGAGGGTGTAAGGCAGAATGCACACCACGCAGGGAAGGTGGGTTCCAGGAAAATGAAAAGGGGAGGGCGGCACTGGGACCCTTAAAAAAAGCAGATGTTTAAAATGGCAAAGAGGGTGGAATAGTGATCCTGTGATATTCTAGCCTAGAAATTACTTGAAAATGCTGGGTTCGGTTCTCGTATCAGCTTGGAAAGACCCAAACTCCCACGTTTGGTGTCACTGGCCAGCGGCTGCACGGGGCAGAGCAGGAGGAGGAGGGAGTCGTTCACGCTGTGTCCGGGACACGTGGCTGGGGAGGGACAACCCGTAAGGTTCTGGTACGTTCTTCAGATTATTTCTGCTTTCCATCACTTGTCAGCTTATACAGAAGGCTGAGTCATGCTTCCTCTTGCAGCTTCTTTTTCCCTGGCAGGATATAAAAAACACCGAACACATCACCGTAAACTATTAGTGTGAACCGGTATGGTGACTCTTACGTGTCCAGCGCTGAGTAACGCGTGTTTTCTAGCTGAACGTCACTCAGGGCTAACGCATGTGAGATGGAGAATGCTAATTTGACATAATCACAACTTTTTTAAGACCTCCTAGATATTATTGAATACACAAGTTGGGTTTTGGTGTTGTCTTTACCGGTGTTCAAAGAATAATAAAAAGGGGTAAGTTCTAGGTGTTCTACAGAAGGAATTATTTACTATACCACAGTGGCATGCATTAAATGTTAACAGACAATATCTTGCAAGATTTACTGCGGGAATCTCGCTGCTTCTCCATTTTGAGCTATTGAGTAAAAATGAGAATTATTGCTAGGTATGATGAACAGCAACAGTATCTTGTGATAAGTTTGGCCATAACTCAACATTTACTGCAGGTCACCACCACGATGATAATGTGAAAGAAATTAATCTCTGGCCCTGGTTAAATGAACGCAAGCATGAAAAGACTAGCACAAAGGTGCCTAGCACTCACCTGAGGATCTTCCATTAATAATCATATTTAAAAAGAGATTGTATAGCCAATAAATGCTGCGCACATCATCTTTAGCTCAGATACGAGCAGAAGGTTGCAGAACTTAACTCCTGCCTAAGACCCCAATAGTCGAATCCAAAAAAATACGCAGGATCACACAGAAGATGGAGAAGACCTGAAAGTCACGCGAAGTCTTGGCTCTGTATGGAGTGAAGCCATGGAAATCTGTAGTAAATCCCATTGTCAACTTAGACAATGAAGCCAACATGATGGAAGAAGGGGTTATTACACTCATTACGAGATGGGGAATTACTCTTAGGCACTTAGTTTAGGGAGGAAGTCTCCTGCTCCGAAGGGCATCTCTCTTTTCCCTCAACGTAAAGGACTTGCAGTGGGTCTGGGTGGCAATTTGACTATGTTAGGCTTTCAAAGTGGAGTGGTATGAGCAGTCTGTTAAGTGATATGTCGGAGTTTGTCGAAGAATATGCCAGTTTCGGGTTCTGAGTCCAATTCTCGTGAATGACCGTCCAGTAAGGTCAGACCGTCCTCCTCTTCTGACGTGTTACCTTCAGACAGAGTCGAAGAGATTCACTCCCCTAAACAAATACAACCAAGGCTTATCTAACACTTGCGAGATTGGTTTGCCACTCTGGTTTGGAAAACTTTGCTGCAACGTCGTGGCCCTGTTTCAGGTTTTGCAGAATAGCTCACTGAGATAAAGTCGCTCTCGTTCCGTGTTCCACCACCGGGCCAAATTCCTTTTCTGTCTATTCATGCTGATAGATAGGATGCAAAATGAATCTTTATGTGTGCTCATCTCTATATTGTCTGGGGTTTTTGGTTGGTTGGTTGGTTTGGGTTTTTTTTTTCCTTCATTTTTCTGTTTGTGATGTTTCTGAACGAGCAAAAAAATCAACCAGGGCATCATTTCATCTTCTTCTTTTTTTCTGAAACAGAAATTAGTATGCTTCTCCATAGTTTGCAGGCAGGCGTTCCACCACCTGAAATTTGTTTTGGAAACAAATAGTTCTGAGGATCATGTATAATAAGGTTCACAAACATGCCTGTCTTCTGCAAACCAAGGAACCATGATACTGTGATTGGCATATCATCAGCTATCAACTATGCAGTTTTTATCAGCAAAGTGTGCATGAGATGGTTCCTTAGGTGGAAATGTACTTGTTCAACTGAGACAGGTTTTATGGACCATGAAAAATCCAAGTTAGATTTTTTGAGGAGAGGGTGAAGGGGAGAAAGCGAAAGCAGCCATCAGTAATTTGTGTCATAGTCTGTTTGTATAGCGCTAAATACCAACTGTGAAATCTCAAAAAGAGAACTTGGCTGTATAAGGAACTGTTCTTTGTGGAGAATAATTTTTTTTTTTTTTTTTCTGGCCCTTCATTGGAGCTCAGAAGTTGTTTAATTTCGAGCTTTGCCACTGCGTAAATTCAGGACTGGGAGTAAATCTTTGTCTCTTTTGGCCTCGTTGCTTCATCTGTACAGTGCAACTCATGGCTCATTTGGGGGTGTTATGGGTGTATAATTAAACAATATGTTTTGTGGAGCGAGGACTACCTATTGTTTCATAGATGACTCAGCTTAGAAAGTAAGGGGGAGTCCTGATTCTGCTTGGAATGGGTAAACTTGGTGAAGGAGAAGTCTCCAAGTGTTGTTCTGAAGCACAGCTTTTTCTGAAGGCAGAGGATATGTTTAATATGTTAGAGAATCACCATCATAATTTTTTTCCCCTAGTAAATATTGTATATTGAAATAGTTAATCAAGACAAAGAATCTCAGATATCTAAGGATTTACCAAGTTTTCCCTGTTCCAGATATTCCCTCTGAAGCCTATCTTATTTGAAGTCTTTGATAAATTTAGCAAGGAAGAACTGTGCCTAAAATGATGTTCTTCTCTTTTTCCTTTACATCAAGAAGCACAAATATAACTGTAGCTGCTTATAGGCGATCAAATAGAGTAATAATTAGTGTTTAAGTGCTAGTTTTCATTTATAGACAGTCATTATGTAGGTCTGTTCCTGAAAGTGGGGAAGGAAGTGTGGGAGGGAGCACAGCTGAAGGAGATCTAAGTGGCCTGATTGATTTCACAGGCGTTGCACAAGGTTACACCACCTGAAACGTGCCCAGCTGAAGTAGGCGCTTCTGTTTCCAGAAGTACCTGCTGGCTGGGAATAGCCCGTTGGAGGAGCACTGTGTAGCTGCCGCTGGGAGCTGCTCACTGCAGGGGCGTGATTCCGAGCGCTGGAGCCAGGCTTTTGACCTTACTGGAGTTAAGAAATCATAGAATCACCCAGGTTGGAAGAGACCTTTGAGATCATGGAGTCCAACCGTTAACCCAGCACTTCCCAGTCCACCACTAACCCACGTCCCTCAGCACCACGTCTGCCCGGCTTTTCAATCCCTCCAGGGATGGCGACTCCACCCCTGCCCTGGGCAGCCTGTGCCAATGCTGGACAACCCTTTGGGGGAAGACCTTGTTCCTCATATCCAATCTAAACCTCCCTTGGTGCAACTTGAAGCCGTTTCCTCTTGTCCTATTGCCTGTGGTTACTTGGGAGAAGAGACCGACCCCCACCTCTATTTGGAAACTTTCCCGATTCAGCCTGGAAGGAATTAAGATTTCGATTCATCCGATGTAGCGTATTTCCTCTTCAGTTCAGGGTCCTCACTGATCGCGTCACAGAGGTGGCCCACCCTGCTCAGCCCTCTTCAGAACGGAGCTGTGCACCTGGTTCTTCCCCTACAGCAGCCTTTGGGGTCTGTTAGGTGGTGAGCCCACGTTTCCATTTAAATGAAACACCAGGAACTCGCTCCTTGGAGGTTTCTGTTCCTCAAGTTTGTTGGTTTTGGTTTATCTGTTTCGCTTGGATCCCTTACCAGTACGGGGCTTTTCGGTGAATTGACTGAGAGCGGTGGGGGTCTGAGCTCTACCCTTGGCTCTGTCACACAACTCGTCGTGACTTCACCTGAGCCTCTCCACCCCTTTGAGTCCTATCAAGTGAGGAGAATCCTTTTTCACGCTCTTCAGCTGTCTTATTTACCTAGCTGCTGGGCATCGGGACCATCTCGGAGTTTGTGCTCTATCCCAGCTGAGATTTCTGACTCCAGTAATGCACTGTCTGACACCAAAAGCAGCCTGGAGTCTCCAAGTACTCGAAATGAAGCTATAAAAAAGCCCTAAGATCCTTTTCCATATCCCATGGGAAGCAACTGCACAGTGGGCGACCGAGACCGTAGTTGTAATGCAGTCTCTCAGCTCTCCAGCAGTTGGGGTGAGCGGCACGGTGGCCCCTTGGCCAACCAAGAGCAGAGAGCAAGTGGGGTCAGGACCAAAGCAAGCCTGGAGNNNNAGGGGGGCGGGGGGGGGTGGGGGGGGGGGGATGATGTTCCAGCGTTACGGCCAGCACAGCTCTCCATGGAAAGGGCAAGCTGAGGTCAGCATGGTTAGCCTGCACTTTGAACAAATTGCCAGCCAGGAAAAGACTCCGAGGTGGAAAGCTGGGTTTCAGGCACATTAGCAAAGACAGGCACTCGTGTCCTCTTTAATGGGCTTCTCTAGACTGCCCATCTCGTAAAGATCACCTGCAAAACGTCTTCTTTAGCTTATTACTTTACTTTCTGCCAGTGGTACTCATTTTTCCTGGCACCAAGTCTTTCCTAAGAGTTATTATCTGAATCACGGCGTATGGCAGCCGTAAACCGGTCGCCTGTCTGGGTGCTCTCAGGGACCCTGTCCTGCAAACGGGACCTCTCCTTCTCCATCGCAGGGGGCTTCACACAGCTGCGTCCTGCCAGGGCCTCAAAAATCATTAGCAGAGAGCAGAGACAGCTGAGCGCATGAAGAATGAAAATGGGAGCAGGGATGGTTTTCTGGCTGCTGATGGAAGGGGCTCTCCTCACCGAGAGGAGGTATGGGAATCGGCGAGCTCCCGGGAAAGACTCGGCACAATCCAAGCTCATCGGGAAGAGCCCTTGTACTCAAGCAGGACAAGAGATTCTTTGCTACTGCAAAAGTACCCCTAGGCACTCCCAGAGGGAGAGGTTGTTACACTTTTCTTAGCTTATTTCCTTTTTATTTGTTTCCTGCGTTCATTTGTCACCAAGCAAAAGCGTTCAGGGCACTCACCTAAATCCGAGCCGCTGTTTCAAGCTTTCCTGCAGATTTCTTCTGGGATGTTGGGTAAGTTGTTTAGTTCTTTTCTTGCAAGCCCTAAAAGCGGGATGGAAATATGGCCCTTTTCACAGGAGGATTTGGGGTCCTGTGGTTGTGATGGCCAGAGGAGTATCTTCAATTCTTGGTCGCTCGTTGGGGGCAACCAAAGATAGATACAACGGATGCAGATTCGTCACTGGTAGCTGTAAGGATGCTGTGTCCTTCTATTCCCTCCTCAATTTGAGGGACTTCTACGTAGTCAACGTGCAAGAAAGCAAGAGGTAGTCTTGCACCTAAAACCTGAGGAACTGTTAATATAGTCGAAATGAAATGGGTGGCCTCAAGTAAGGGATATGTAAAGGCTGCCTCAGAAATGCTTTATGGCGTCGTATGAATAGTTTAAGAGCTCTTCAGAGCATAATCAGTGTGACAGGGCTTTCTGGAGATATTTTCTTCAGAGGCATTTGTCATGAACCTCGGAATAATGCATGATGCACTTGAAGAACAAAGGGAGTTAGCTACGGAGCTGCGAAGGAGAGATTTTCACAATTCCAGCTGCTCAGGGGGGCAGTCCGTAGGCAGATCACAGGGCAAGCGCACGGCGGATTGACTTCTCTCTCACAGGTCTCTTGTTCAAGAACCTGTTGAGACTGGAAGAACTGGATACACGTCCCTGCTGAGGCTCCAACAAGAGCTGGGTTAGGTGCCCCCCGTCCTTGTTGGTGCATATTCTCCCAATTTACAAACCTGCTTTTTTTACTGGTCTCGTCCTTGGATGAAGATTTCAGCAGCCCTGGGCAAGGGGGAGGAGCAGGGTATAAATATTACGGAGGGATCCTCGGAGCTCTTGTACCTATTGTGATGCCGTGGTGAAACAAGACTTGAGGATTAGTCCGGGAGACTCCTAAAGGTGCAGATTAGTGGTTTTTTTAAATGAAGTTTGTACAGCATGGGTTTATGCATGCTTAGGCAGACATTGCAGGCAGTGGTGCAGCAGAAGCAGAGACGTAAAGGCAGGGACTAAAAAACCTTTGTAACATTTTAAAAGGAAATTGAGAGGCTTGTGTTTAAGTTTCTTAAAAGCTCGGGTCCCGCATTTAGAGGTGACTTGTGCCCAGATGCAGATATAGGTACTGGTGGTCCCCACAAGCCTGGGAACCCATTTTCCACCGATTTCCCTGTCTGCGGTCATGCGGGTGAAGTTGTACGGAGCACGAAATGGCTCCCAGCTGGGTACCTGGTGTGCTCTGCCGTTCGTTTCAGTCCAGTTCGCCTGTCCCCAAGCTGTGCAGGGCCACCACAATCCGGCACGGAAAGCCAGAGCAGAATAGAAAGCTTGCACCCTCAAACATAGGTCTGGAGCCTCGGCTAGCAGGACTTGGCAGAGGCACCGTCGACGACAGTCATCGTCCTTTGCAGCCTTGTTGAGATGGGTGCAGCTGATACCAACCAGCGCAATCAAATATTTGGCCAGTCAGAGCAAACCCGTTTGCTTTGGGGTGAGCCAGCACACAGGCTGGGCCGGGAAAGCGCTTGCACCGTTTCCTGTAGTTTCGGAACGGGAAGCGGCATCAGTACTTCAAGGGGAAATCTCTGGAAAACAGCTGAGGATCTTAGGAAAGGTCCGCTCTAGAGATTTTTCTTTTTTTTTTTTTTTTATTTTGTTTTATTTTACTAAGGGAAAATATTGAACTGATTTTTCTTGCAGATTCTTTTGAAAGTCACGTTTCTTTTCCGTGTTCAAAGATCAGCCCAACGGGCTACCAAAAAATACTCTGCTTCTCTTCTGGACTAGCAATAACCCTAGCTGTTATCACCTTATCACCCTGACTTTTCCCATTCGGTACCAATGCAAACCAGGCTGAGAGAGTTGGGGTTGCTCAGCCTGGAGAAGAGAAGGCTCCGGGGAGACCTTTGAGCCCCTTCCAGTATCTGAAAGGGGCCTACAAGAAAGCTGGGGAGGGACTTTTTACAAGGGCAGGTAGTGACAGGATGAGGGGTGATGGCTTCACACTGGAAGAGGGGAGATTTAGGTGAGATCTCGGGAAGAAATTGTTGCCTGTGAGGGTGGTGAGACCCTGGCCCAGGTTGCCCAGAGAAGCTGTGGCTGCCCCATCCCTGGAGGTGTTCAAGGCCAGGTTGGACGGGGCTTGGAGCAACCTGGTCTAGTGGGAGGTGTCCCTGCCCATGGCAGGGGGGTTGGAACGAGGTGAGCTTTAAGGTCCCTTCCAACCCAAACCATTCTGTGATTCTATGTCATTATCTAAATACCTCTCTTCTCCCTTTTCCTATCTGTTCTGTTTCTATCTATACTTTGTCAAAGATTTATTTTTTATTTTTTTTCTTCATGCTAATAGCTTTGCAGAGTCCTCTGGAGGACAGCCTTCCCAGCTGTGCTCTAGAAGAGCAGTGCCTCTCCTTGCACTGGAGAAAAATGACCTCAGTAAAAGCCATTCCTCCAGGAGCAAAAAGTGGTGAATCTGGGAAACTATCTAAGGCTCTTCCGTAATGTTTTTCTTAGAGGGAATTTTAATTTGCTTGACACCATTTTCTTTGTGCCATCTGATGTGTCATTTAACTCAAATAAAGGGAAAAAACGATAAAGTGATCCAGAAATTCTAGTTCAGAACCTGGGGAGAGGCAAAAGGAAAGGAGGAATCCGTCATCGAGGGTACTCAGAGGCAAGGCTTTGTCAATGGGAGGGGGGAAGTTGGTGGAAGTAAGTGGCAGAGCTGGAAATGGTGCCTGGATTCTCTCGCATCCCGCTTTCCGGGCTGTCTTGCCTCTTCAGCATTTGCAAGCTGCGGCTCGGTCCGTCCCATCCCGGACCGACGAGGGCAGTCACAGTCTTGTTTTTCTAACAACCTTGCCTGTGTCTGCGTAAAACCGAACAAAGTGAAATAAAGCAACCCAAGGCCCTCGATAGCCCCAGGAAGGCTATTTATTAACACCGCGCTGCGCATGCAATCCATGTGTAGCATACGCGGTGTATGTAATTAAAAGTCTTAGAGCCGTAGCGCTCCGTGATTAATGCCTTAGGTAGGCGCTTCGCTCCTAATACTAATAGGAAGTGACTTGCTCTAAACCGCGAGCGGTGCTCGGGTACCTCAGGAGTAATAAAGGTTGCTCTAGGCATATTGCGTGGTTGCTTGGCTCATTAATTATAGCTGCCCAAAGTGGAAAGTTTATAATTAAACATATAGTTTACTCTTCTACTTTTGAACGGAGTAAATGAAGGTGATTAGATTTCTTTTCGATTTAGCATATGGAGCCGTTCGCGGAGCGCACAGGTGCATGGAACAAGGAGGTTACTCTGCAAGGGATTTTGTCCGGAGCTCGCCTGAGATCCGGTGTGGAGGGATGGCAGGTTTATAATCAAACTCCTGCAGTTTAATTGCCTTTATAGGGGGGGGGTTGACTCTTAAAAAGGGAGCGGTATCACTTGTTTGGCAGGAACTTGAGTTGGGATGAAACCAGCCCCGTTTCCTTTACTGATAAGTTGAGTTGCAGGGAAGAGTTTTTGAACTGAAAATATCAGAACGTGCAATTTGGGGGGAAAAAAAAAAAAAAAAATATATAAAAATCAGGTGTTCCAATGCAGGCATGTGTAGTTGAAAGAACAAAGGTTATTAGTAATATACATTATTATTGAATGTTCCCTGTTCAGAGCCGCTGCGACGATACCTGAATGTTCCCAATCTCTGCGTACGGCAGGAGAGCGTTAGCTCAGCTTCACAAGGAAACTGAGGCAGGCGGCCTTGAGTAGCTTCTAGTTCGCACAGAAAATTGTAGCGAGGAATTGATCCCGACTCCTAGGCTTAACTTCAGGCAACTCTTTTGTTACCTGCCGGGATGAGCATTTGTTGATTTGAGTAAGGCAAGAACTGGAAATCCTGTGAATTGCCACCCCTGCTTTTCATTGTAGGCTTTCTGATGGCTTTGTAAGGGCGAACCTGCGGCAAACAGGAGAGCGTCACTGGCAGCTTGGCCCGGTGGGTTTGCTTTGGAATTGGTGGCATAAAACGAAGGAGTGCTTGGTGTTATTTTCCACTATCGACATCGAGTCCTCCTTTCTTTCCCGTGCATTTAATTTGGCGCAGGCTTATGTAGAGATATACGTATTTTTGTGCTTTCATACCCAACACGTGCGCGTATCCAAGCAAGGTCCCTCTGCAGGGAATTGTGTGGTTGGGGCTGCTGTGAATTGTTCTGAGCTGCCGAACGAAAGCACGGAGAGCTGTTGGCGCAGGGTCACACAGCGAGCTGGCGAAAGACACAAATAAATGATGGGGCCCTTGGTAGCTCCTATCTCGTCGTGGGTCTGGTCCTCTCTTCCATCGCCAAGAGCTTTTATTTCTCTATTGTCTGGGACTTCCAGGGCTGTAGCTCCGGCGTTTCTGAGTTGGGTGCGATTGAGTCAATAGAAGTCAGACTCATTAATCCTGGCCTGCAGCAAGTCTTCGTGGCTGAGAACAGTACAGAATGTCTCTTAATGACTCAAGTAGGGATAGTATGGAAAAAAAGGAGTCCGAGTACTTAGACTTTGTGAAAGGTGTGTGGTGGTTTGCTTAGTCTCCCCCCCCCCCCCCCGCCTC
>VYXH01012756.1:1635-84288 GCA_013397275.1 Burhinus bistriatus
GCTGCGACCCGGGCCCGGGAGGTGAAGCTGCCCCGTGTGGCGACCCCTTCGGCAGCGCCTGTGTCCGCCCTCTCCCGCGGAGGGCGAGCCACCCGGGGGCACCGAGCTCCCCATGGCCCGTTGCCCCCATGGCCCGTAGCCCCCCGCCGTGCGCCCCGCCTGGCCCCTCAACAGCAGAAGTTAAAACACCCCAGAGAGAGGGAGCCGGGGTGCCTGGCCCGGCCGTGCCCAGGCTGCGAGGCAGGCCGCGTCCCCAAGGGCTGCCAGAGTCCCTCGGCCCAGCGACGGTCAGGGCAAGCGCTCGCTGCTCGGGATGGGCAAGAGATGAGTGTGGATCGGGACCAAGGATTTGATTTTTTCAGTTAGGTGTAAACCGGAGGATTCAGAGCTGGTAATTTTCCAAGGGAAGAGTTAAGTTCTAGTGGTGTTGGGTGAAAATAATGACTTTTACTTGTGCTTCCTTCCTCCCCCCAGCCCTGCAGAGCTGTACTCCCGTCGGGTATGATGTGCCTTACTGAGCAATGCCGTCCAACGTGTAAAGTGGGGAAACGCTGTTATCATTTGAGCAAAGAGTATTGCAGGGTATATGTGGGAGGGACTGTGATCTAGTGGTTAGAGCATGGGAATACAGCCCTGGTCGTTTGAGTTGTGTTCTGAGCTGTGACTCACCGTGTGTGTGTGGTTTCAGCAAATCATTTACGGCCTCAGACAAAGCAGATTTTTCCATCAGTTTGAATGAAGTGTAGATTAAACAGGTCTTCAGCGGCAGAAGAATCAGCCATTCTGTGATTCAAAATTAAGATCACCTATCTACCACGTAGGTGTTTCAATAGTTATATAAACACAGCATGCCCTGGAATATTACGAAGGGTAAATTATTGATAGCAGAAAAGTGTTTAGAGACACTTGCCTTAAACACAGTGCCAAAGCGAGCAGCGCTCCCTAATCCTAACCCTAACTGTAGGCCGAGCCTTCGTCAAGGCCCCCAGCCGTGGCCTTGACAAAAAAGTTCTTGCAGCGTGGTGCTCTTCGCAGCCTTTGTGCTCTTCGCAGCCCGCGTTTTGCTTTGGCAGCCCCCTCCCCGCCGCAGCTCTGCATTTTCTCTTCCTCTCGGCCTGAACCCTCACCCCGGCACACGGCTGAGCCTTCGAGAAGTCCCGAAGTCATTGCCCAGGTGAAAAAGTTCTCACGGCAGCATGGTCAGGGATGTTTGCCCTGACACCGGGGTCAAAGCGAGCAGAACCGCATCGCTCCAGTCTCATGTGTGACCCCGTGCCTCGCCTGTTTCAGCAGTGTTTAGGCATGTATTATAAACGCTGGGTGGTGGAAAGGATTTTTATGTGCTGTCTACTCCAAATGTCACAGGACAGTTGGAGCTGGAAGGGTCCTCTGGGGATCGTCTAGTCCAGCACGCTCATGTGGAGACAGCTGCCAGTCCACGCTGCTGCAGAAGAGGATGGCAGGCGGAGGCTGCGCTGCTGCAACGTGCCGTGGATGCAGCAGGTAAGCGTGGCAGGACTGTGGGCCAGGGCTGGCCTCATACGCGGCATTCCCACTCCTCTCCCTGCACACACGCACCCCGCACCAAGACTGTTTATCCCGGCTTGGGCAAGGGCTTGAGCAGCTCCAGCGCTGGGCAGGGTGCTGTGGGTGTGTATATGCTCAGCGGCATTTGTCTTCACGACCGCGGGGTGGCTTTTTGAAAGTTTCCCACCAACCCTGTTCCTTTTACGCACAGGACTGCTGTGATGCTGCCAGCCTCTGCCCGTCCTGCCGCACAAGTGTGGCTGAGCACTCCTTCCTTCTCCACCCCTCCCCAGTCCCAGACGTGGGGTTGGGGACACGGAGGGGCTGAGACGTGGGGGAGGGCAGTGACTGAGAGGCCGAGCGAGTAATCACATGCTGGGGAGGAAGGGAGTAGTTGTCTGCTAGCACCGCGTACAGTGTTGAGAGATTGCTCATGACCATAGCAAAGTCCTGCAGCAGGTTGGGGGTGGCGGAGGAATGTCAAGATTTCTCAGTGATTTTTTTTTTCTTTTTCCTGCTGCAACGGGCGAATTGCCCCTGAGGAGCTTGCCTCATCCACCTGCTTCAGGGGCCTGGAGGACAGGAATGGTTTTTGGAGTGCTCCACATGAGTTTCCACACTGAAGGAGGGCAGTGGAAGATGCTTTGCATTTAGGAGAAAGCAGGTGCTTCTCGGTGCTTTGCGCTTACTGGTTTGAATCTACTGGTTGAATTGGGTTTGACCCAGTTCAGTGGTGAGAAGAATGGCAAATGGCTAACTGAGTAAAGGGCAGAGGAACAGGCCCACTGCCCTCCCTTGGTAAGATAGATTATAATAGATTAAGTAAAAAAATAGTGTTTTATACATTGACGGCTCCGGTTCTGGGCATCTCTTTCTTCCCCTGTAATGAAACCTGTGTTTATACAAGTGAAATCGCATACAAACATGCACCTTGCACAGAAACACCTGTGTTTCAGTGTGATTTGCTGCACCGTAGCTGAGGCAACTGCACTTTAGAGCTGCAACGACAGTTAGTAGCAATAAGCATATCGCAAGAAACTTCAGAAGAACCAGAAAGTCTGTTTGGATAATTCCTTCCAGCCCATATTATATTATTAATATTTTATTGGTTTTTATGGTACTACTTAGTATCTCAAACTTAGGCTATGGATCCAGAGAGAGAAAGCCAGCCTTTATCCCAAAGAATTTACAGCTTTGGTGGAAAATCTTCATGTGCTCATAGTTTATCGCGCACTTGTATGTCCAGAGTAACCCAGTTCTGTGTAGGCAGCCTGAAACAAAAATCAACTGTTTGGAATACAGACTTTTTCATGACATTTCCATTATCAGGATTCTCCTCAAGCTGTCCTGGTGGGGTGAAGGCAGTGTGTTTACGCTACCTTGCCTGCCAGGTACCTTGCTAGAGACTTCCACAAACTCCCTCTCTATGCAGAAGTGATGGGCTGATGTCTTAAGGACTATGTGGGTGTACCTCTTTAATTGGAAGGGAATCCTCGCAGAAGGGAATCCGATTCATTTACTCTAAATATTTAAGTGCCATTTTCTTAGTTTAACACCGTCCTATTTTACTGCAGTATTGCATCTTGCCTCTCAAATTAATAGTTAACCACGGAGAAAGACAGGTCTGGCAGAATGGAAATCAGGCATTATATTATCCCATGAGTCACGTACATGCAGAGAACCAAACAAGTGTCAGCCAATGGCTTTGAGCCCAAAATATGTCAAAGAGGAGATGCGTATCTTCATTTATATTAAGTAGATAGAAAGCTTGTTGCTGTTCCCATTAAACAGGTTGGAGCTCTGCCACTGACTTCAGTGGGAACAGGATTGGGCCCATGTGGTGGAAGCTGGCGCTGGTTACCTGCGCTGGCTGCATCTTCTGTGCAGCAGGGCAACTTACATTTAACAACAGTTTCTAGTCAACAGAGGTTCAAGACCTCCCCTAGTTTTAGGCATTACTCCTTCCTTTATTAGTTTGGTGACTTGGCTTCTCCTTCGAAATGCGAGGATGCTCGGCAGTAGGCAGCAAAGGATGCTTTTCGGAGCGCAGCTTCACCGAGAGGGAAGCGACTGTAGAGAAGGATCGGCACAGCACCTTTTCTGAGCAGGGTTTTGTGATTTCTAATTATTTACCTTTAAAATAAAAAGAACCACATTTAGGACTTAACCCCACTTTAGGCATTCAAACCACTTTCTCTGGCAAAATCCCATTGGAGTTGCGGGAAGTCTTGGCTGAATAAATGCCTCGAAAAGTTTCAGAACTTTCTTGAATAGCGGGGAACTTTTATGCCTCAGTTTTCTCACTCTGGGTGTTCCCTCCACAGGTTCTAATGCATCTGGCTGTAGACCTGCCTCAAGAATCACATACGTATTGGGCTGCTGCTGTGTATTGGATCCACCGTGTGATTTGTACTGAAGTCCCTCGGGGAGAGGAGACGATGGGAACAAATACCAGTAAGTACACCCGAACCAGCAACTGCGGCTGAACACCAAACCTCCTGTTGGTCACTAAGTGTCACGTATTCTGGCTTTCATATACAAACTTATAGTCATCTCCGTCCCATATACATTTTATTTTCATTATGTTGTCATTCGTACGTTAGGGTTTAATTTGCTTTGGTGGAACCAAGTTCAGTTTGGTGGACTGGGAATATATATTCGCTAACCTTTTTAAAGTTATTTTCACATTTTTATTGACATGCCACTTCACTTAAAACCCTGGTGACAGAGTCAGGCTGAAATGAGTGTCTGTTGTTGATTCATAATTGTGCAAATTAGCATTTAGACTTCTCATAAAATAATATAAAAATTTGTAAGGCTATGTGCCAGTGCTGCTTGCTTCATTCCAGTCAGCAACCCTCCTGTGTTTACTGGAACTCATGTTAAATATCAAAAGAATGGGATTGCCAGAGTCTTCATAACAAAAGTTTCTTGACCTATCTTATTATTGGTTACAGAATTGGCTTATTCCAATTGTTTCTGGAGATCAGGGGGGTTGCTATTGACTACAATAAAACTAGGATTTGATTCCCTAGACTCCAGTTTTAATAATAGCACTGTATGATTTGGCTTGCTAAATGAGGAATGTATATCATAACTCTATTGGCAATATTTATTTGAAAAAGTCAATATATGATTACCACATGAAAGCATCAAGTCTTGATTTTAAGTGAACGTGTAGGTAATGTAAATAAATAACGCTCTAGGTATACTGCTTTATGTTTGCATTGTGAGCAATAACGTTTGCAAATATCACGTCAAGAATTCTGAGCTGATAAAACCAATTTAAAGGCAGCCTTTGCTGAGGCAAATTCCAAGTGGATATTTCAAGAGACCCATAACAACATATAGGTCATTATATAATATGTGAAGAACGTCATTCACATTTTTAATCTAGCTCATTGTAATTTGATTACCAAGTGGTGTAGGAAATCTGATGTTTTAGCTATCAGTAATATAACTAACTTTTATTAGCTGATTTGTATATGGATGAGTTCTTTAGAATTTTAAGCAGTGACAGATGTTTCTTGACATGACTGGTGTTCGTCATGACTTTTGTTCAGTAGCTGGATATATTCCTCAGTGTTACGTCAGTGACCTGGATTATCCCTGCAAGAGCTCACAAGCAACCAGCGGAGAGAGAGGGAGAGAGTTTTCATGGATTCATTTAATGGAGTGACATTTACTCTTCCCCTTGCGGTAGCCGACAGGAGAAGATTTCAAGTAATGCGAACGTTTTAGGGCTCAGCTGAACAGTGTATATTTTGGTATTTCTATTTTGTGCTTGTAACTGAGCAATGGTTTTTAAAGGCTTACACACTTCTGTGCAAGATGCCTGCTCTGTGCCCAGTACGGACTGCAGGGGTCTTTTCATTGGTTTCGCTGGCCGTTACTGGTTGACTGGGAGGGAGCTTCCTGGAAGGACGCAGAGTTGTGTCTACCTTTTCTTTCTTGGGCACGCTGCTAACAGAGAGAAAGTTTATGTATTGATGCGGCCGCTCTTCCCTTTGCAAATCCCGCCGCTGCCGCTGCCGGAAGCTCAGCCGGAGCCCTCGCTGTGCGTGTGCGCGCCGCAGCAGGCGCTCTGCTCTGGGCTAACCGAGGAAACCGGGCTGGGCGAGCGAGCACGGCAGGACTCTGATGTGAGGCTGGCAGTGCCGTCTCCGGTGCCGCCGTGCGTGTAAAACGTGTGTGAAGGGGAGAGCAGGTCTCCCTCCGTCAGCGTGGTGCTGCAGCACGGGTCATTGCAGGCCAGCTACCAGCAGACACCAGCGAGCACAAGCAGGAACAAGGCCGTTGGAGGCAAGGGGGGATGTATTTGGAAGAAAATGGGATACTGCGGGAAAGTTAGAGAAGGGAGAAGAAAAAAGGCTGCAGTTAGGCTGTAGAAGTGAGGATATTTAGAGTTTGATTCTGCCAGTAGCAAAATTTGCATTGAGTTTAACTGGACTGGGAGAAAATGTTCAAGGAGAGGGAATCCAGGAAAAGGAGAGAGAAGGCCCGAGGGAGAACAAGCTGTCCGACATCTGCTCTTGGAGGGCCTAGCACTTGAAATGGTGTCCAGCCAAAGCCTGGGCATGCGTGTGTGCTTGGTGATGGCAGGCAGGGTGTAGGCGTGCTGAGGCTACTTTGTTTTTTTAGCTTTCATGCTATATAACATAATCTGTTTATTTAGCAAAGCATATTTTTGCCCCAGTCAGAGTCATTTCCCATGAAAAGCAAAGTGCTCTTGCTGGAGGACTGCTGGGTTTTGTGAAATATGAGTACAACGAGAAAAGTTTCAGAAAATTTTGAAACATAAGGAAATCCTTCCCTGCATTTCTTCCCTCACGAGTGTCCCACCCGTAATTCCAGTGTGAAGGGATAGCAGGGTAGGGGAACAATTCAAGTTTGGGGTATGTGTACATCCTGGGCACCCTTTTATGGTGTACAGTATGGAATACATCCTCCCCCTGGGGGAGGAAACAAGGGTGCCAGTTAAACTGGCTAGCAGCTATCATATTAGCCTGTAACACAAAACTGGGAAATAAGCTTTTATGGAAGACTTGGCAGTTAGAGTGTACTTGTCATCACAGAGCTTAAAAAGCAAAAGCTGCCTTCTGATACTGCCATTTTACAGTGGCAAACTTGCCTCAGAAACAACTGTGAATCGCAGTGATAGCATTTGCATGGCTGTGTGTGTACGGTGCAGCTGATTAGTTTATGTTGTTGCTGCAGTTCATATGAAAATTACTCTTACATGCTGAAAATCTGGCACATTGTTGCACATACAAATTAAGCTGTTGTTTATGTGCATGTAGACTTTTCCTGATTTGAACACACAAATACAAGTTTTCAGGCAAATCTTGCATTCTGATTAAAATGCAGGTCAAAGGAACAAAAGACTTTCAAACTGAATTATATTTTCTGGGGATCAAAATCTTTAGGGTGCACTAGAGTTCCTTTTAAAATGAGCTTTATAGATTTCATATGTGACCGCATTAGTAGAGTCTATAATCTGTTGGCAGTTACGACTTTTGGACCTTTGCAATTTCAGTAATTTTATGTGCTAACAAGTGGCTCATAGGCAGCTCCCCCTTCCCAGCCAAAACAATAATGCTGACTGAAGAATCAAGAGACTTGAAAAGAAAAGAAAAGGAGAAAAAAAAAAAGATAGAAGGAAAAGAAAAAAGAGAACAATAAATGAGATCTTTTTCCAATTTTTTGTCTTCTACTCCTTTAGCTTAGTGCACTTGAGCTAGGTTTTCAAACTTTCACTATGTTCATGCGTTTTAATAAAAAAGCACTAATTCTCAGGAGGGCAGGAAAACATTGTTTGCCTTGAGAACTGCGATCAAATCGTAAGTTGGCGATATTGCTGAGTATCGTCTTGCATAGTGGAGTAGAGCTGATGTAGGTGAATTCGGCAGCGTAAAGCTACCTGTGTTGCTGTATGTACCCAAGGGCTGTGAGTGTCCAGGGCGGTCAGCATCATTCAGTTCGCCTGCGTGGGTGACAAGATACACCGGTGTGAGGAAAGTCAGCCCGATACTTCCAAGGCAGCTCTTGTTTGGAGGTGTACTGGAGTCACTGGCATTCAGAGGAAGGGGGTGTGTGCCAGGCACCATCCGGAGGCATGGAAGAGGGTAACAAGCCCAGACTACCTTAACTGCGAAAGAGTGACTCAGCTCTTTCTGCAAAGTTTTGAGTTTCAGCAGAATATTTTTTCCGCTATGCTGACAGCTTTTCCACCCACGTATTGCATATGTGGCTTTGTGCCACAGAGGTATTTTAGGATTACAAAGCCTAGTGTAAATTTTTAAAGTTACATATGAAAAAAGGTGCCTTCTGGATCTTAAAATGGATAGCTTGTGTGTAGAGTGTAGGGAGTAGGGGACGTCTTTGAAAAACCCAGGGCTTGGGGGAGATATATCCCCATCTATCATTTAACCTGTTTTTATTTATTCCACCATGTTTTCAGACAACCTGTATCTACAGAGATAGAATTACTCTGAAATCCTTCCAAAGTTTTGGCATTGTTTTTGTCACGGGGCAGAGTTAGTAATTCACATACCTGATATATACTATTCTTCTCTTGATCCTGTTACTGTAAGGCATTCCCAACAAATCCCTCGGGGAAAATGAAGAGAGATATGCAGGGAATTAAACCTAATAAAATAAAAAGGTTTCTTAATTTGTCAAGTGTATTGCAATATTCAGTGAGTTACTATACTCAGCTGAAGATGAAATTGGACGGAGTGTGCTTGCAATATTATTCCAGCACATTGAGCCATTACATGCGAATACATCCAGTCTGCTTTGGGCAAGTCATTTGTCAGTGCTTTACGCAAGACTGTAACCCTTGCTGTGACTCTGTGACTGCTGCATGAATCAGGCATGGGAGGACGGACTGAGGAGGAGGAGGACAGTTAGGTGCTGGGGTTGTGCTTGGTCATTTATGTCTTTAAGCAACCCAGCTGTGGAATCCAAAGATTTGCTCTATTGGCACAATTTTTTTTTTTATGCCACAAATGCTGATACAGCACCAAAAGCCTCTATCAAGGGCCTCACTGCATCATGGGACTGGAGAAGAAAAAGAGGAGAAATCCAGGGAAGTAATGTTGGTGACCAGTAACCACCGCTCTATGGCAGATCGCTCTTGTGAAGCAGGCAGGGCTATGGCTTCTTTTGACTCTGTGTCAGCTGAGGGAGCAGTAATTCATTTGTGATGTCTGCAGCACTGCTCGGCTTTCTTTGGTGTTTGGACTTTGGGGTTTGGCATTGCGTTTTGTTTTGGTCATTTATGAGGTTACTTCCAAAGAAAAGATATAATACAAAATGACAGCATATATTAAGCATAAAAGCATCGCTGCCCTCTGGGAGCTGTCAGAGAAGAAAACGCAGAGCCACTGAAATGGAGCCCCATCAACTATCAGAAGTGCCCACCGGCAGGTCAGCAAATCTCTGTGGTCATTGCTGGACGGATCTAGGAGAACCAAAGGACAAGTGACTTTTGTCCCTGGCTCGCAGGAAGGCGCCAGCCAGGGAAACAAGCTCACCCTTTGTTTCACCCTCAGGCTGCAAACGAACCAGGAAGTAAGTCCTCCCAACACCTTGCACTGAATGCTGATCATATTTTTCCTGTGTCATAGTGGGGCAACTTGGTTCCTCCATTGTTTCATACAGCAGTGTTAAAAGAAAGGGGAACAGTCCTGCTCCGTAGCTGGAGCCCAGGCTTGGCACAGTTTATCACTCTAGGCTGAGTTTGGAGATTTGTGAGGCTGAAATTCAAAGTGAAACTCAGTGGATGTAAGTGCCATGGGAACCAGAGCAAGCAGGAGGTTTGCATGGATCCCCTTAGGGTTGGAGCTGCCGAGTTTCATATGGTGCTAAAAAAAAAAAACAACAGTGTCTCTGGAAAAAAAAAAAATCTGTCTGTGTCTTCAGGCAACTGTGGGCACCTTCAGCCAGCACCTGATTCACTAGCGAACAGTTACCTACAAGGCATTTCAGCTGGCAGACACTTGTCCTAGGCGCCGTAGGCCGTAAGGGCTGTTTTCAGTTTAATCTATTTTTAATGTGGCGCCTTATTCCAAACTGCTGAGTTCTCACATTCCCGAGCTGTCATGGTAATAGGATTGTGCAGTCTTATTGGCTAAAGTTTTCCACCCCAAGTGCCAAAAATTAGGCTCCTAAATCCATATTCAGATTCCTTAATGGGAATGCCGAATGCCGCAGGAGTCAGTAGGAACTGGACGTGGTCTGCACCTTGGAAAACAAGCCCCAGGCCATTAGGTGCATCAACAAAGCCTGGCTGCAGGCACCCAAATTTCCAGGTGTGGGCCACCATATGAATGGACTGGGCCCAGACTACAAGCGCGTATCCCCGAAGGTGAGGAAGGTTCAGCCCCACTGTACCTGTCGTGAGATGAAACTTCATAGCGTGGTGACCGTGTGAACTATTGCACGATGCACAGGGCAGCTTTGAAAGGGCAGGTTTGAAAGCAGCCGTTCCTCTTCCTAGTGTGGCTACCTTTTTATCCAGAATGGCTACCAATGTCCATATGAAGGAGGGAGGCAAGTGAGAATTTTGTCGGGGATTTGGAAGTGGAGTGCATTCAGAATGGTAGCAAGTGGCAGAGAGCAACGCCGTGCCTGTCCCTTTCACTGACTTCCTGTCTGCGCTACTTCTCTACCCGTGATCTAACACAGCATATTTTTACTCTACTACCTTCTTCTGCTATTTCTATTTGTAGCGCCCTGCTAGACTTGTATCCAAGCCAATCCAAAATTCTTCTGAAACTCCCTGTGCTAGCAGCAACATGAAAGCAGAACTCTGCAGTGGCTGCAGCAGCTATGGTAGGCTTTAACTAAAGTTGAGTGGTGTCAGCCACTTCAGCCTTTTGAGTTACACTGAAAATGGAAATGCCGTCTGCCAAGGGAACAGCTTGCAAAAATTGTGTTATGTTGCCTTTTTTCATGATAGGCCTGACAATACTCTATGTGGAATTACCAGCCAACACTTGAAACTGATGCACTTTTATTGCTTTGGTTTATATGGACAGTTTGTTTTCTTGTTGTTATTATTATTGCAAGATAAGACATAAGGCCATGAAAGTACACTGCACGTTCACTCAGATGAGGCAGAACTTACTTAGTACACTTTAAAGAGTGTTTTACTGCAGCGTGAAAGTGTCAAGTCATTTTTTCTCCTATTTTCTACAAAGGGGGGAAAAGCAATTTTCAGTGTCCTGTCTCACCAGAAGACAAAAACAGGAAAGCCAGAACAAATTCCCATAGAACATGTCCGTTCACTAGCCAAAAGACCTATAAAGCTTCAGTGCAGCCTCTTCAGTGAGGCTTTGAGCACAGACGAAATGAAAGCCCCTCGTGCTAACAGTGCTCCCCAGGCACCCCAGGCCCCTGAGCCGTAGCAGAAGTGCCAGCTGCCTGCGGGCCGGGGTGCGCAAGGCTCAGAACAGGGCACAGGTTTCCGAACAGGAGGTGCGCCGTCTCTAGCCTCCAGAGCCAGGCCCTGGAGCCAAACGCAGGGTTGTTGTGCCAGAGCTTCCCGGCCCACGGATGGGGAGAAGTCAGCAGGCTGGGCTGCTGGGCCAGGCTGAGGAGACCGTAGCCCAGATGAGCGTGTGTTCCCAGGGGCCGGAGCAGACGTGCTGCACAATGGCATAGCCCTTCCTTCCCCCTCGTTCTACCTGTTCACATCAGGGCTACCTCCAGACCTAACCTAGACATTTGAGACATCTCTCTTCCAAACAGAGAGGGTGTTCAATGTCTAGAGGGCAGACTGAAAATACAGGTGTTTCTGAAATCTTCCACTCTCACATCCCTGCCATCCCATCAGAGCGCAGAAACCTCACTCAGGACTTCATGCTTGAGTCCTGTAAGGACCCTGATGGCGTGCTTCTCCCCAAGGACAGTGCCAGCAATACCTTGGAAGTAAGACAGTAGTGCTCCTTCCTTCTGGCTGGTGTCTGTCTTCTAAGTCACTGTCTTTTATTTTAGAGCATTCACTGAGGAAGTGGGAGACCTGGGTTCAATGCGTTCCTCAATCTGAGAGTGCTCGTCTCTCACTTCCCATGAGACCGTCTAACTGCCGGCCGATCAGCTATTCCGGGTGAAGCTCTTTAGAGTGAAACCATGCCTTCCACTAACGGGATGTTTGTTCTCCCTGTCCCGCCGTTGGTAGGCAGCTTCTGGTTTAGAGTGAAATGGTCAGAGCTTCATGGTGTGGGGAACCTCAGGCTGCATTTGGTGTTCTCGGAGCTAGTTTGCAAGACCCCAGGCCTCAGGGCATTCAGAGAAGGGGTGCCTCGTCTCCGGATGCCCATGGAGGATAGTGTACAGTGCCTCTCCTTGGAGATGCTGTTCTGGGCAGGTGCGGAAGCAGAAAACTTGAATGTGACCCAAGGAGAGACCACAGAGTGCAGGTGGCCAAGAGACAGTGACGTCTGTGACTCTGGATTTCAGTGCCTCAGTTCAGTTAAAGTCTAGTTTTATGCACTGAAGTCCTTTATTGGTGGTAACTCCTTAAAACCCAACTCTGCATTTGGCTCCTTCCTGTGGACAGATCCTGACGCTTTGATAAACATTTCCAAGGCTTATTAAATGTTCTCTGTGGCATTCTTTTGTGGAGATGGTAATTTCACAGTCATCACGTGAGAAACTAAGAGTTTGCCATCTGGCCTGACAAGACTTTTTTCTCCTTACTATTAATTAAACTGAGGTTATTGCAAAATTTTATTATGATGGTTATGATTTGTCCTGTGATAACACTGGGGCTAATGTGAGGCATGCAAAGCACCTTCCACGCTGGTTGACGTTCGTGGGAGGTGCACCTGAGCAGCACCTCTTCGGGCTCTGGTGTCAGCTCTAATAACAAAGTTTCAGGGCCAATTCCTGCTAGCCCTATTCAGGCACCTTACCCTGGAGCGGGTTCTTCTGGTTCTGAGGGGATGGTTTCATAAGTAGGAAGACGTAGCTGGGGGGGGAGGAAGGGGGCAGCTGCTTGGCCACAGTAGTGTCGTATAACATGCCCTGGCAGGAGATCTCACCGACCACAGCTTTGCCCTGCTTGGTGAGACTGTGACCATTCATGGGAAAGTAAATCGGCAACAACAGATTGTTAGAGCACAGTGAGAAAAGAAGGGAGGGAAAGGCTAAAGCTGAAATCAGCTGCAAAAACCATGTGCTGATGATGGCTGGGGTGAGGAAGAAGGAAATGAAGCTTTTCTGGTGATGGGACAGGAGGTGGCTCTGGGTATGGATGTATGTGATACTTGCCTGCTTAACCTCTGTTTCCAATCCACGCTCACACCCAGCTTAGGGGCCTTGAGTGTCAGAGGCTCTTGCTCATTCTTCAGTGGTGTCCAAACTGTGACTTTGCAAATATGCTGATACTGGCAGGTTTGATGAAAGTGGCTGGGTATGATGTCGGTGAGAAGTCATGCCCCAGCACTAACTCTTGACATCTTCCCCTTTGTCAGAGACTTGAATGCTTCACTGCTCAGAGTTAACGCAACAGCTTCACAAGAGATTCAATAATATTTATTTTTACCCAAATCCCTCGAAGTCTGAGGGACTGGAGACAGCATCAGTTTGAGATGAATAGCCAAGAAAAGTAAATCATCCTTGGGTCAGAGTGAACTCTCATTTGAAGAGGCCACAGAGGGCAAAGATGTTCATGAATCAGCAGTTTAGCAGACCTCTGCCCATTCAGAGAGTCATGTGTATAAACAGACATGAAAACAACACAGAGCCACAGAGCTTTCCAGATCCTTCCTGTTCCCGTCGCATGGCTGAGGGGGACCTCCACGGAGGAGCCACAGAGAAGGAGAGGGCTGAGGTGCTGGGCACTGAGCTAGTCCCAGGGATGGTCATCCTACACCCTCCGCTGCAGCTGTGCAAGAGCCAGAGAACAGGGTGAGGGCAAGACACTGTTTCCTGTGTCCCCGTTCACCTGAGAGCACACCCAGGTGTGCTCTTCCATAAAGGAGACAGCTACCGACAAGCCTGGTGTCTGAGATGAAGGTAAGGAAGGAAGGGTTAGGCGAGGACACGAGCTGTTGCACCATGGCACGGCTGCAGGTGCAGAACAGCTCCTGTACATTTGGGTTGAGTGGAGCGGGCCTGCCCCACCGGGCAGCTGCTCTCCGCAGCTGACGGATGCGTGGAGGTGAGGAAGAGGGATACAGCAAGCCATAGTGACACGATCCTGCTCTTTGATACCTGCGTTGGATCCGTGTGCCCGTGAGTCTGGGACCTCAGCAACCCATCAGGGTACCGATGTCCTTACTGTATTCCCACACTGTGGTCCTGTTCCCTTCTTGTAGGATTGTCTGTCTTTCCCTGCTGTGTGAAGGAAACGGGCCGGGCAGTGGAGGCTGCCGTATCTGTCAAGCACAGAGCTCACAGCTGGGTGAGACAGAAGAGGTAGGAGAACGGGGAGGTCTGTGCAAGTCCGGAGCGGCTGTGCCCGTGGCAAGCGGAGGTTACGCACAGCTGAACCCAGCCTGCGGACAGGAAGTTCTCCTGTGCAAAGGTGTCCTCTCAGGCTCTCAGCAGACTCAAGCAGCCTTCCCTTCATCCTGCCCTTGATTTTTATTTTTTTTTTCTACCACAGTCACAAAAGCTCTTCAGAAAGCACTGTATAATTCCATGGCTCTGTGAACAACTGCAGGCCAAGGGTGTGTGCCTGGATGGAGCGTGCCTTACCCCGCAGAAACCCCCAAAACTCCTGCTGCGCTGGTGCGGGGCGATTCTTCCTGCCCCTCTTTGATGTTTGCCAAATGTTATGCCCAGAGAGTGCAACACCAGAGGGCCAGGCAGAGGACCCCTGCCTTGTTTCGCCTGTGTATTCTAGGATCTGCTGGCTAGAAGGGCTCCCAAAGAGACGTGGCATCACTTCCATTCCTGCCCGAATGTAAGCCTAGGGGCTGCTTCTGCTGTAGGATAACATGTCAGTGGTGACAGCTGGCCAAGCCAGAGACTGTGCCTGAATTGTTTGCAAGACTTTTATAGAATGTCTATCTGGGATGAAACACAGAGCCCGGATCTTCAAAAGACTGCGTGGGATGGCAGCTATGGAACTCCCATTAAAGTTACCAGGCAGCACATGACTGAAAACTTCTGTGACACCAGCGTGCTTCTGCCGAGGAATAGCTGGTGCTGGGGCTGCCGAGACAAAGGGAAGTGGAGGCAATTGAACTCCGCCGTGCCCCCAAAAACAACACCTCACAAAATTTCTTTTGTAAGGAGCAGTTATAGTGGGTATCACAGGAGATGTAAAGGAACATGTGAGACATTGGGATTTATTGTCAGCAAATGAGATGCTTCAAATTAATTGCAAAGTTGGAGAACATCTAACCTAACTCTGTAAAGAACTTGAGGGAGCTAAGTGGAGTAAATTGGATGAATATGACTGAAGTTAGAGCAATTGGTTGCCATCCACATTTCCAGAGAAGAGAAAAGGTTCCCGGAGAATGTCTTCACAAGGCAGAGAGCATCAGGAGTGAGCACAGTCACAGAGTGAAAAGTTGCCCACCAGGCAAAGACCAGTGATTGTATCGTAGACAGTGAAACGGAGTCAATCTGGTCACAGTGCTTTCTGTAACTCTTAGAAGACACTGATGGATCAAGACTCAGTGTAGACAGACTCCCTTTTTCTTACTGTTCTGACATCTTTAAGGCTTTAATGTGAACTAACTGCCATTATCCTAATTTTACAGATGGTGACAGAGCAGTTACATGACATGCTTGAGATCACAAGCAGTGTGTGCCAGAGAAGAAACTGCACCTGGATCTCTCAGTTGTGAGGCTGTTGCTCTTGGCACTGCATCCTCCTGACTGCAAACAACGCATCCAGATTGACTTTGCCTGTGTCCTTTCTATTCCTACAAATGGTAAGTTTTTTGAACAGATCAAAGAAACAAAAAAGTCACTCCTCCAATTTACATGTCCAATCCTCTGTATGCTGTGGCATAATGTACCTCGGAGGAGTCTGCAATTAATACAAATAATTACTACTTGCTGCAAAGACATCCCTGGTTAAGAATCTAGATGAAACTTTCACCTTGTTTACTGAGCGCCCAATGTTGTGCGATTCAGAATGGATTTGGGTGATATCTGCAGGATAAATTAACTTACAACCCAAATGAATGCTGCAGACTCCTTGGTGCCATTGTCATGATTTCGCCACCACTGGAGCTTTAATACCAGTAGAGAGAAGTCAGGGAAATAATTAGGTAGCAAAAGCAGTAATCAGCTATTGCAGAGGGGTTCCTTATGGTTGTCAGAGTTTGCCTTCTCCACTCAAAAAGGTTTATTATAAAGGCTGACAGAGGAGTGCATATCCATAATTTGTTGGGACATGTGAAGGTTCTAGGCATGTTCTTGGTCTTCAGCTTCACTGAAGATCAACAGGAGTGGGATTTTCCAAAGTGCCCAAGGAACCGTTGGTCAGCAGAGCTACTGAAAGACCAGATTTCAGTGAAAGAACCGACCCTTTTGACTCCATTTCACAAAGCTACGACTGACTGCTGCTGCTCCAGCTGTGCTGTGGGCTGTTGCTTTTAACCTGGCAGTGTTGCCAGAGGTACTGGGCACCTGACACTTCATGACACCGAAGGAACAGCCATTAATTGAAACTCATCAAGCAAACAGCCACTTCTGCTTGCTGTGGCTCTGTTTTCAGCTCTGAAGCGAGGCTGACAATTTTTGCTGGTTTCTCAGACCTCCTCCTGAGTTTTGTTAATTAGTATTTGTGAAGTACTTAGATGTTTTCAGGTTTATGGTGATCCAGAGTATTGTTATTAGTGTTGGTATTATTACGACTAATAATACTGCTAATAACCTTAGTGAGCCTGGCAAAATTCAATTTGACTAAAATCCTTGCCACAGATGAAAAAACCTAACTCCGGCGATGTGAGGGGGTACGTGACTCAGTTACCAGTACTGCTGTTTACAAGGGGCAGGAAGAGTATATTTGCTCAAATGAAAAAAGGTCAAGGCAGAGGCCCATTTGCTGTTTGTTAATAAGTAATCTAAAGTACAACACAGCTTTACTGTAACAAATCAGCCTGGCTTAGCTTTTCTTCCATCACCATTATTTCCAATCCAGTTCTGGACTAAAATGTCAATTCAAAAATAATCCATATTTTCATAGATTCTTTTCAACATCTCCAAATCTGTGGAGAGGATTTGTAATTGAGGAGCAACAGCAACAATAAAAAAAACCCAAACCCTTTCCATATTTTTGCCAGTGTTTGTCTCAGGACACTGTAGGCAACCAAGGTTGAAATATCAGATAGGGCATTATTTATCTCCTGGGAAATTCTCCTTTAGGGTCAGACCTGTGCATCTTCCCTATGGAATTGTGCCAGTCAAGAGCTGCGGTGTAGCTGGCCTGCTTACAGCCACCCCACTAAGTTACTGATGTAACTTAACAAAACCACCTATGTCATCTCTGAATCTGGCTCACAGTCAACAGTTAAAATTCAAACATGGGCGCTAGAGAACATCCTTCTTCCAAGTGACTGAGCATACGTGCACTTTATGCATTGTGACCCCTGCCCTGTCATTGTCTTTTGCAAAAAAAAAAAAAAAGGCCATTTTCCAAGTAACACTTGTCTTTAGCCACTGAGCAGTATTCTGGAAAAGGGCTGGAGTCTGTCCTTTGTGGTTCATCTACTGGCTGCAGGTAGGATTCACTAGAAAAGGTTTTGCCATTAATGAGCCACTTAAAGTGCCTATCAAAAAAGCAATACTTGTACCAGCTGCCAGCTAACCACAGCTTCTCATTTGTAACCCTCGGTGTTCATGTCCTTCAGCTGTACCGGCCTGAGGCACACACCTAGTCCTCGAAATAGGGAATGTGATGTACACAGTGCTAGAGCGGACATGGCCAAAGCGCAGACAGCATGGCGCTGTTGATATGCACCCACAACGCCGGTTTGTGAGGGTGTTTTGCCTTATGCATAGTTATTTCTTGAAGGAAGGTAGCAGGGGCACACATACACACATATGCACGAGGTCACCTTGGGAAATGGAAACCATGCATACTGCAAACTACAATGCAGTTTTGAAAGGCAATGATCCTTTAACAAATCAACAACCCTTGCTCCAGCAGTCCCAACTGTCTTTCAACCCAGGGGGAGGGAAAGAGGTTGGTGAGGAAGGATTTCCCCTGCAGAGCAGGTCACGTTTGGCTGTGAGCTCAGAGCATCTTTCCAGTGCCAGCGCCTTAACAGTCTTCCTGAGCTCTGTCCTCCTAGAGGGCACCAGGGCCTGCCTCCATCCAGGGCAGGGCCACAGCAGCAGGCAAGGGGAGGAATGGCTTTCTCCAGAGCTGCCCCTCTGGCACCAGGCAGAAGGCAGTGAGGCTGCGCAGCAGAGACTGATGTGAGGAAACCGTAGAGCATACAGGGAAGAACGCACGTTGTAGGGTCTTTGTAGTGCGGTGGAAAGAGGATTCATGCAACTGAGCGCTCACACATATCGTAAGGCAGCACCAGTGGCTCCTAGCTGCCAGGAAAGGGGTATTTGGGATGCCCCAGAGCCCTCATGTTTGACTTACTGTTCTGTGTTATTGACACAAGAGAAGAGGAGGAGTGGTGGGGAGGAGGGGAGTGGAGGACACATGGTGTCCTTGGGAAGCAGGCATGGCTGGTGCTGCCCTGTGCGTCTGTACCTGCACGATGGGCGGCAGCTGGGTGGTTGGCACAGTTCACAGAGATCCTTGAACTGATCTGGTGTGTGCAGGATGTTCATCCCAGAACACCTGGTGTGGGCAGCAGGGAGTGCGGTGGAATTGATGCTCACTTTTATGAAATCTGGCTGAGCTGGGGATCCGGGCAAATATCTCATAGCTTAAGCAAGGTTAAGGGGAGGGTAACGTAAAGCTCTAGATCCCGTGCCTCCACGCTGCGCTCAAGGAGCGCATGGCCATGCTGTACGTCACATGTCGTGGCAGGGAGAGCAGTAAGTGTTACTAGGTGGCAGCCTTTGCAGAATGGCGATGCCACATGAAAGTGCACGTGTTTGTTACTCATGAGATACACGTTTGCTGTGCATCCCTGCCTTTCCACAGTTGTATACACCCAGGGTGGTGGAGCTTTCTGCTCCTGTCCCTGAATGTTGTGCTATTTCCTCTTGTTGTGCTTTGTTATTGGTAACATCTGTTGTTTCTGAGTTGCCTAGTGAGTTGCCGGAGTCTTTAACAGCACTGATACACTACAGTCATCCTCTGAAGACCAGTGAGGATTTACTTCTTCCCCTTACAGCAATGGGAAAACTGGGGTACCAGGATGTCAGGTGACTCTTCTGAAGCAGTGGGATTAGCTAGAAAATGTTAAGTATTCCCTGAACCCAAGCCTGACCATTAGTCATCGCCGCCATGTCACCCCTTAGTGGCATCGTGACAGTGAACTTCTGGGCTGTAGTGTCTTTTGCACACAAATGCATTTAATGAAAAGCAAGCCCAGTGCTGCAAACACTGCTGTAGAGACAAACACTCTGTTCTGACCAGTAGCCAGGATGCCTGGGAAAATATGCAGGTGGTTTCAGAAAATCGTAAGTAGCCTGTTATCACAGAGGAGAGGGGGGAAAAAACCCTCGGGAGTTTTCCCCCGTGACCATCTGTTAATTTTCCCCTGAAGCCATTATTGATTTGCACAGGGTGGCATACTAATGCCCTGCAAACGGTGCTGTGAATCAGAGCTCTGCACTGCTGTTGCTGCACCAGGCAAGCTTCACTGACGGGAAACGGCATGGTGACATGCTTCCTCAGCTTGTACCTCAGAGCTTCATGCACCTGGCGATCATCAGCCTCAGAGGAATTTCTTCTGTTTTCCCATAAACACTGTGCTTTGCTGCATCTCAGCCTGTGGCAGAGGCGAGCCCCTCTTGTTTACCCACTGGCCGCCTTCTGTGTAGTTTGTATAGCCCATAGCCCTTCTGAGAAAGAGAGCTCTTGCTCATAAACTGCCATATATGCCTACATTTAGAGATACTTAGGTGTCTAGCTATGCTTCAGGAGTAGCCCAGGATCACCACACAAAAGCTATGCTATTTTAGGCGTCAAGTGCTAAGACTGCTCCTTGTCTGCTGTCCCCTTTGGCCCTTACAATTTGACCAATGTGCAACACAGTAAAAATACTGACCAGCCTTTGTGACAAGGAGTGTCAACCTTTTGTATATGCCCTGCAGTACCCATAGCCCTCGGTAGCTAATGGTGGTCTTGGGGTGGGACCCAACAGTGGCTGTGTTTCTGCTTCTGCTTTGTGCTGAGCTGTGGAGGAGACGCGTCTCGTCGAGCAGCAGCCGTAATGCCTACGTTCGGTTGGTAGCTGCCCCTGCTTTTAGCTGGAGATTCTCTAATGTTGCCCGTGATGGCAAATGCAATGGAAATCCAAAGATGAGCTGTGGCATTAGTGGTAAAAACCCGGTGGGCCTCCTTTTGGCTGAAGCACACAATTCAGAAGCATTTTCCCAGCTTTCTCTTTCTTCTTTCATTCTTCTGAGGTATCAGAAGGAGGTATTGCCCCCAAATCATGGCATGGGGGCAATGTGAACAGCTTTGCTCTCCATCCTGGTGTCTCAGACAGAAGGAAGCCTGAGACCATTTATTAGAAGGAATTTGGCTTCTGGCTCTCTCTTGATGTTTTCTACGTGTGTACTGGGTGTGCTGAGCGGTTTCCAAAGGAACTTTCTGAGCACTGCAGCAAATGGGACAATCCACTGCAGAACAGTTGCTGCAGTAAGTGAAACTTAGAAACAACTTTTGCTTTGCATTTGTGATCAAAATATGGCATTTTCCAAAGCATTTTTGTGTGTTTGGTCCAGGGCAGAATTATCAATTTCTACTATTGCAAATATAATTTGTGTAGTAACAATGGGAAACAACGAGAACAAGCTGCACAGTGTCATGAATCTGGTCCCAATGGAATCTTGTCCAGTTGGATGTTGCCTCAAAGAAATGTTATAATTTGTGCATTTTTATGGTGAAATAATTCTCCTGCTCATGAAAAAATGTTTCTAGTATCTATGAGCAATGCAAACAGGTACCGAAAGCATTTTCTATTTAATGATCTAAATACAAATTTTTGCTTTTTTACAAGAAACAAAGCTGTTTCTGTTCTCCCCCAAATGCTGCTGGATGAGCCAAATGCACCAATGCATGTTAGGGAGACAGCATTATCAGGGAGGGAGTTGGCTGGGAAGACTGTTTCTCCGTAGTGGTAACAGCAGTACAGCTTTTCCCAACAGCTTTCTCCCTTAGCGCATGCTAATTCATGAAACTCCTCATGCTGTGCATCAAGACCTGAGCGCCCAGGCTGAGTAACTATGTGGTGTAGCTGTTTGCAGCTGCAATTACAAATTTTGGAAGAAGTAACACACAAGAGTACTTTGATGTCTCAGTGTTCAGCTCTGTGTTTCTTGATTTCCAGCGCCCACCTTCTAACTTCAGAGCCAGCAATCCCTGCAGTGTGCCCGAGGCAAGGCTGGCACTTCCACACGAGGACCAAAACATTCAGAACGGTGGCCAGAGAGACTAATAGGGAAATTTTAAGTCTTAGATGCTTCTGCTGCAGTGACCCAGCCCAGCAGCTCCTCTGGAAGGTGAGTACAGACAGCCTTTCTGTCACAGCAAAGACGTCTAATCTGAAACACGGATTACCAGCAGCCAGGGTCACTGTTCTCCTCAGGCTGTTTGTCCCCATCTGCCACCTCTAGCAGAGCACCCAAACCACAAGGCAGGGAGCTGGACACTCCTAGCCCGTGCTCTGCTGAGGATCTGCTGCTCTACAGCAACCTGCTGCTGAATCATTGGGCTGGAAAGCAAGTGCACGTGCATGGCTGTCTTACCTACTGGCTCGAGCATTCCCATGGGAGTTTGAGATTCTGGTCTCTGCTCCCAGGACTGTTTATGCATTTTACACGAAACAGTCACCAGGTAACATATAATCCCCGATCAAAGCCCTCTGGGGATTTAGGCAAAGCAACGCCCAGTTTCTGGATTCTGATCAGACTTAGGTGTGAATTGGGCTGAGCTGCTTGGCCCTGTCAGGACTGGGGCAGTTCTGGGCATGCATGAAGGTGGAACTCTAGATAGCTGATGAGCTTGGAAGTATTAAAAAAAGTTGGAGATTGAAGGGGCCAGATAGTGGGAAGGACCTAGGAGCTGTAGTGGGATGTATATGCCAGCATTTCCATCTGAAGTGCAGATTTAGGGTAAAACATTAGGTGCTCCAGTAACAAAGTCCTTTTATAGAGAAACAATTGTTCTCACAGATTCCTGAAGTGGAAACTTATTTACATAACCATTTAATGTGCTTTTTGAAAAAAGAAGTCCCATCCTAGCCATTGCATTTGCCTGGATTTGTTTCCACTAGGCTGCATGTGCTGAGCTGCACAATGGTGGCTGCCATATGAATAGCTTGTTATTCTTACCAAGCGTGACAACTGCTGTAGCAAAATCAAGAGCAACCTGCTCTAATGTAAACTGATTTCAGATTGCCCCCGGCAGTCCCAGCTACCTCATCTAACCTCTTTGTTTTGCCAGTCGTCTTTTTTTTTTTTTCCTTTTTTCTTCCCCCCCTTCCCCCGCACTGAAGAGGTACCCTATGCTTTCTTATAAGGTGTTTTATCGTGCTGGCTGTTGCACTGGTGTCTACGACCTGCAGATGAGCTTCTCTGGTATTATCCTTGCTGCATTCCAAAGCCACTTGGACCCTCCAGTAAATGCAGACTCCAGCTGCCTGTGCAGTGCAGGGATGAGCTCTGCAGTGGCTGGTGATCGTACCCAAGGATACCTCGCTACAAAGCACCACAGATGCGTGTCTGGCTCTTGATGGGGCTGTTGCATCTTTGATACCCTACCTGCACATTTGGAGAGTGCTGTGGGCCTGGATAAATGCAGACAAAAAGAAGCTCATTCAGAGCGACACTGCTGTCATGCTGAACACATGCCGGATCCCAAGTGGGCAGCAGTTGTGTTGGTAAGGGAGTGGGGGGCATCGGGGAGTGGGTTTGGGGCAGGCAGTGCTGTGGGAGCAGCAGTCCAATTTGCCGATCATAGCTGCCAGATCAGTGTGTGGTGGGTGTGATAAAAATTACTATCTATAAATAAATACCACAACAGCATTTTAATGAGGTGTTTTCTAGTAGCACTTGTCCAGGCTGGTAGTGTTATGTTAAGGCTGGAGAAGTATCTCCAAGCAAGCTTCTTGGCTAAACCGTCATAAACACCGTCTCACTCAAGATCTAACTATGATTTGTTTGGATAAGAGGTTTTGCTTGTTTGTTTCTGAACATACTTTCAAATAAGTTTGGGTTTTCCCTTTTTTTTTTTTTTTTTTTTTTTTCCTTCTTGGCCCCGGTTTTGTGTTGGTGTCACAGAACCCAACTGATGCAGAGAGAGGGGACAAATGTGGTGCCTTTTCTGAGCATTGGTTGTTGTTCTGATGACAAGAAGCTTGCAGAAGGGCTGGGTCATCTGGGGCTTTGGGGGTAGGGGGGGCATTTGGGGCTGTGACTCACCGGAGTGACCTGTGTCTCTCCAGAGACTGGCAGGTAAACATATCCTGGCCCGTTTCAGGGAGTGCTATATCCTTTGCTTCTCCTGCTGTGCTGACATACCTGGCATTGCAGCCAGTGCTGTTTGGAGGCATGGTCTCACGGACCCATGCCCCACATTTGCAGTGTGGTTCTGCTGAGACTCAGCAACGAACTTTGATTATTGTTTTTTTCATGGCAGCTAGCTATTTTTCTGAACTTCTGGCAGCCTGGGCTGCTGGACAGACGGCTGCACATAAATACTGCACAGCCTAGCGTGTTGGATGGGACTCAGCCACATGCGCTGTAGCAACCCGTGTGTGCTGTAGGGTTGCACTGCGCACATCCACACTCTTTATCTGTCCTGGTCCATAGAGTTGCCCGCAGCATTGTGTCAGATCCTGGGAGGCTGTCCCCTGCACACCCGAGCTGCTTCATACCTCTATGCCAGGGTAGATCCGGGACTAGAGATGGGCCGTGCTTTTCTATCTGAACCAAACAGATCATGGTGGGAGGCAAATACGGAGGCAGGGGTTGGGTTTGGAGGCCAGATCTCAGGCATTGCTTTCACATTTCAGCCCAAAACAATGGTTTCATCAGCAAGCCTCTCAACATGTTAAGTTGCCACAAGGATGTGTGAGAGCTGCATATATCTAAAACAAAGGAGAGAAATAGTCTTTCTCATGGTAGCTCTGAACTGAGTTTTTTGCACGTTTGACTCTTGTGTGTTAACAGCAGGACCTCTTTTCTGCTTATTTTGAAGATCTGAGAGACAAAGTTCAGTTCTTTGATCGTTAAACATAAAATCTCAGAAGTGAAGTCACTTGACTGTCTGGACTTGTGATGCATACTCAGAATTCATTCATATTATAAATAAATAATTGGCAGGTGATGCTATAGAGATAACAGCTTCCATTCTTTTTGAGGAATCATTAACTCCAGCCAGGTCTCCCTGACCAACGGCTATAAAAAAAAACCCAACAAAACAACCCACAAAATAATACTGGTTGGAAGGGTTGTCTGGAGGGCTGCACTCCAACCTCCTCAAAGCAGGGCTAACTTCAACATTAGCTTAGGTTGCTCAGGGCTTTGTCAACGTGGGGATTTCACAAACCTCTCTGGGCACCTGCTCCAGTTTAACTGCTCTTATTTTGAAAAATTTCTTCTATGATGTCCAATGGAATTTCTCCTGCCGCAGTTCGTGGTCATTGCTCTTGTGCTGTGCACTTCTGCAGAGAGCCTGGCTCTGTTCTCGCCCTCAGCCCAGGCCACGATTAGCCGTCATCACTGCAAAGGCACATTGCCGACTCCTCTTCAGCTTTTTGTCCACCAGGACCCCAGGTCCTTTTTTTAGAAAAGCTTTCTAGCTACTTGGTTCCCAGCCTGTGCTGTCGCACAGGTTTATTCTGTGTCAGGTGCAGACTTTACATTTGTCCTCGTTGAAGTTCAGAAGATTTCTATCAGGCTGCTGAAGACCACCTGTATGGCTGCCTTGTCCTCCAGCGTAATGACCTACAGCCTCAATTCAATGTGATGCACAAACTTGCTGAGGAACCATTCTGCTCTGTCATCCAGGTTGCTGGTGAAGACTGGCCCAGGCGTTGTCACTTGATGAATGCCATCTGTTAATGCCAATTAAATGTCTAGTTGTTGACCATTATTATCCTTTGAGCTTCATGGACCAGCTTTTTTCAGGCAGGTTGTGGTCCATCCATTCAGGCAATACCACCCCAGTTTGGCCCATATGGGAGACAATGTCAAAGGCCATGCTAAAACCAAAGTACGTGATAGCCACTGCTTCCCCAACCTTGTCCACCCAGCCTGTCATTCCAGCACAGATGACAACCATGTTGGCTGTGTACACTTTGTCTGTAGTAGATGCTGGCTGTTCTTACCTCCTTGTATCTGGACATGGCTTCTGTGTGGACTTGCTCCATAATATTCTCAGGAAAAATGTACTGGTATCTTATGTAAGACATCTTCATCTTCACTAATGCTTTGGCTAATCCCTTTCAGAAGAAGCCTGTTGATTTATATGTGTTGAGTTTGTGAGACCTTCCGCATGAGCCTGCAGTGTTGGTTGAGGGCATTTTTGTTAGGGAGTGGCTGAGCAGGTCAAACTCAGAAGCAACCTAACCAGGACACACCTATTTCTCCTCTGTTGGGAATACCTTTCTTCCATCCTCGCCACCAAGGATGATCTTCTGCCATTGTTGCCATGGCCTTTGTGTTACCTCAGGACAGGAGCCCTAAGGGGAGGAAATGGGAAAAGAGGAGGAATGAGCCTACCAGGCCAACGGACAGTAAAGTATCATAGTGTCAGATCTTGGCACCTGGCAAGGATTCAACTAGTTTGAGTAAAAGGAAAAAATAAGGAAGATGAAAGGGTAAGGTCATCTGCATGGAGCACTAGGGACAGGCATGGTTGTTTCTAGAGAGCAGTTCAGTCAACAGGAAGGGCCAGGCACTTGCCAAAATACACATTTGCACAATGGCCTATACTAGCTTGAATTCGCAGAAGATGGATGAGTTTCACTAGATATAACTTTGGTTCACTGGGGTCTGAAGTACAGTCCTGAGGTAAGTACTAATATAGAAAGCAAGAAACAAAATGCTTGGAAAGCCACCAGGTCTGGCTGGAGCCAGAGCAGGACAAATGCTGCTTTGCCAAGCTGGCGTGCCCTTGGGTGGCTTGAGGGTCTCTCCTGCTGCGGGGGCCTGGCTGCAGCCACGGTGCCCGCTCCCAGCCAGGGAGGCATTTGTGATGCCCCTGAATCGCTCTGTTTCTGTGGAAGACAAAACTCCTGGAAATGCTGGTGGGCCAGCGATGGGCCAGCCTCACGGAGGGCCTTGTGGGATTCACTGGGACCTTCACGGCTGGACAGGCTCGGCAGAGCAGACACCTCCCCTCTGACTGGAACTGGACCATGTAGTTGCAATTGAGGAAAGAGGCAGGCGCAGTGGTGGCAGGTAACGACTCTGCAGGAACACTTGGGCATGCAGCATTGGCCATGTCTTGCTAATTAGAAGAAACATACATAATCCTATCATCTTTTGTTGTACCCATACGCGTGTGATTGTATTTCTGTGATGGACTTACATTTGTAATCTCCTTACTAGCACATTAGAAGACTTTTAACAGAGATGCACAGAAAAGCAAATAGGACGTTCGTGTAGCGACAACACTGTGGAGCCATGTGCATCGCTCATGAAGGAGATGCAGTCTCAGTTTGGATTCCTCTGCACAGCAGGCTGAGGTTTCCAGGGGCCCAAGGTAAGTGTGAGTACCTGCGCGCTGCAGTCCCTCGTGCCTTAATGAAACCTGACTTGCTGGGTCACCCTCCTGCAGTGACACAATCTCATTTAAAGTTGTTTGCTTATTACAGAGATACTATCACAAGGTGTGGTGCCCTGATTGGAGTCTAGCAAGAAAGTAACACTCTTATTCACCCACCCACCTTTGGCAGATGCTCCGAGGGTCTCTCCTTGGCCTCATGACAGAAAGCGGTTGATTGACCTCCGCCCAGCAGTAATTATGTGTTGCTGCCTAGTGGAGGTTCCCATGTTGGCATCAGAGTGGTAAGCCTAGAACTCACTGCTGAGATTAATTGCAAAGTAAAAGCATGATTTCTTGATGTCTGTTTTATATTTAGCCTATTAATAGTTACTTAATACACTGTATCATTTACTTGTGATTTTTTTTTTTTAATGCTCATTAAAATGCTCCTAATTGCTATTACTCTGCCATGCTGCTATTTCTCAGCAGCTGTTTGCATGCAGCCTTGCCATCAAACTAGAAAGCAGTTCTCATAGCAAAAATTTTATGGCTTTTTTGTTTTTTCCTTTCCTTTTGGAAGAGTACCCTTTTTAATTCTTTTATTCTAGATCCTCCTGTGCTCCTCCACAGCTCCTTCTGGAGGGGCTTTGCCCTCCTGAGAGCTTATCATTTTATCCCCTCAGCTTTAGGACAAAATTATTCCCTTGTCAGTGCAGTTTTTATTGAACGAGGCCGGTGTGGCAGGTCTCCACTCCTTCTTTGTTTAAGCTTATTTATTTTTATATCAGGAAGGTAACAAAATTGACAAAAGAGGTTTATTCAGACTCTGTACAGTTTACCACACCAGCAAAATAAAATGTCCAACACACTTCCTTTTATTTATGGCATCAGTGCTGAGCCATTATAGCCCCAGCACTAGGTAACTTTTCCGCCCTTCACCTTTTGAAACCTCTTTTGCACCAGTGTCCCACACTGAGCTTTCTGTTTGCTCAGCATCCTCTGTCTTCGCAGGAGGTTGTTGGTACAAAGTGAAAACTTTCAACAGAAGCAAGGCCAAGCTTGTAGGGCCCCAGCCCCCAGCGTTCAGGGCTTTCCCTGGGAGGGAGGGCAGGAGGAGCGAGGCGAGGGGCTCTAGTGCACCTTCAGCCACTCAGCTGGATGCCCCAACCATAACACAGTCTGCAAGAAGGCCCACGGGAGCCCTTCTGGCTGGAATCAGGGGTCCCCTGGGGAGTTCAGCCATGTCCTTGTTCAGGTTGTGTAGAGTCCATCCCTATGGGGAGATGTTCCCAAACACCTCATCAGGACCAGCTGTAGCCTCTACTTGGCTCAGTCCTGAGGTCCTGGAGCACCTCAGTGCTGCAGCAGTGCCAAGTGCTGTGATGAGTCACCTCTTTCATGGAGCGGGCACCGAACCCCAGCATCCTTACCCAAGCATTGATAGATCAGATGTAGTATCCAAATGACCCTATAGACACAGCTATGGATCAGGAGCTGCAATCTATTTAGCAAGGTCTGTTTTCATGTATGTTCATCAGGGAGTTGGGATCAGAGTGGGTGTAGGTCCTGAGGATGGTTGACTGGAGTTAGCAAAGAAGAAAAGAGGTGTGGGAGGATGGAGTAACATTTCAAAAGAGAAGGTGCATTCACATCGTCACTGTTTCTATCCGGTGGACAAGAATTCTCCTGATCCGATGATACATGGAGTCTGGACAAGGGAATAAATGTCTTTTAATGACTAGGTCAATGGAGGGAATAGAGCAGAGACAGCAATGCAGGAAGGGGAAAATCAGTTCACTCAATATTATTTGTTAATATACCAGCTTCACCACCGTTACAAGCACTGTAGTATCAGTGTCATCTGATATAGGCACGTGGCATGTCAGCTACTGGGGGGATTGCTGATGAGGAGGCTCATAGGTAACATTAGCAACAGCCGTGCCATACGTTGGAATGTTTACTGCAGCAGCAGTTCCATTTCTGACCCCGGCACTAGGACTACGCAGCCTCCAGACCCATGTGTGTGTTTTGGGGCCAGCCTTCCTCTTCTGAGGTCCTGGTCCTCACTGGGACTGTACGCAGGCCAGTACGTGGGTCTGCAGAAGGGCTCTGCTGACCAGGGTTACTGCATCACAGCTGTGCCAAGTGCAGTGCAGGTTACACATGTTAACCAGCATTTCAGGTTAGGGGGGTTGTAGCCTGCATAGGACAGTGGGCTGGGTTTCACAGGGTTCTCCAAGAGCTTATCATGGTCAGTACTACTGGAAGCCAGTGGCTTGGGGTACCCAAATCCATTCGGTGCCGTCAACATCCCTGTCTTGCTTACTTCAGGCACGTCTGGAAGGTGTCGACCGCCCATGTAGCTGGGTGTCGATGCCCACGTGCTCTGAAGTGCCTGCCTTTAGAAACAAGACAAGGGCATTGCCTCTTGCCCTTGAAGCCCCACAGAACCTCTGTGCTTAAACTCGCCCATGGCTGCAGCCAGAGACCAGGCTTTGGGAGCTCTGCTTCTGTCTGACAGCGTCTGACTGCCTGAGCCTTGCCCTCAAGAGCCCCGTGCTGCGGCCGAGGTGAGGTGACCCTGCTTTGGCGGGTCAGACACCCACGCTGTCCAGCCCTCCCAAACACACACGGTGCCTCACCTTTGTGCTACTTCCAGCTGAACAGAGAGAGGACTTTACCTCCCCTTCTCGTATCAGGAAGGTCAATCTCTGCACGGACTGCCTTTTCTTTCAAATCTGTACATTAAAAGGCATCATAAAATGCTGTAATAGGGGTGCAATTAATGACTGTTTGGAAGCGCGACACGATTACTGGCTCGGTGCAGTAAATAGAAAGCAGTGAGGTTCTGGAGTTCATTTACAAGCAGGTGAGTGGGAACTCTCAAACCAGGCGGCGATTAGCATGTCTGCAGGTCTGGTTTCTCTTTTCCCTGAAGTGAAGGTGGGCGTTAGGCCGAGGTGTGCAACATCCACATCATGCCTCATCTCAGATTTGCCAATATTCATTTGTTGCTTTCTACTCTGTAGCAATCAAACAGAAACTTCTCAGCTGGTACCTTCTGGGTGACAACGTTTGAGAAATAACCTCTTGGTCACTATTGCAGCATTGTGAAGATGTTTTTAGGTGATACAACAGCTGCCTCACATGAGCCGAGCGTGTTATCTCAGAGCTACCTGTATTCTCCAGTATGGTTCAGAGCGTTTGTTACCAAAAATATGGATTAATTCTGTGAGTGGTACTGTACACACTACCAGGGAAATATTCTAGATGGAGCTGCTCAGGCTTTCATGAACATATTTGCCTGTTACAGAAGCCTTTAAACTTGCTACTGCTTAAACACCATCAGTGGCAAAAGCAACCATGGCTGCCCTGCAAGCGGGAGTGGGTCAGTAATGCCATCTGACGATAAACAGGCCAGGTTGTATCACCAATCTTGTGATTGGAGGCAGGAGGCAGTTGGCCCTGTAGTTAGTTTTGGGAAATATATTTAAATTTCAAAATTTGTATTGTCGTATTAAACCACTCTAAAAATGTAGGTAATGATATGTAACAGACAAAGGTGTCTCTTCCCTGTGAAGCCGTGTTGAATCATTTTATATTACCGCTGAAGGAACAAACCAAGTTTTTACAACAATAGTTGGCAGTATTTCTATTAAATGGCATTAGCCAATAATTTCTAAAACTGCCTGTTAATTATGGCATTCAACCCTTGCAGGCAGTTCTATTTTACAGAAGTGCAATCCAGTTTCCAGCCATCAACTGAAGACTTACAGCCTTTCGTCGTAGCCAAGTAAGACCATGCGTTACCAAATTCCTTTCCGGTAAATCTGTCATTTGGTTTTGGGGTTTTTGGCGTTGTTTTTTGTTTGGCTGATTGGTTTTTTGTTTGTTTTTAATCCTGACACTGCCAGGTAACATTCAAAAGAGACAGCTTACACACCACTACCTCTGGGCAGCTTGTCAGGCTGGCGCACGCAGGCCTGCCAGCTCAGGTCCAGGGCAGTCGCTCAGCTCAAGCACGGCTCCATCAGCCCGGGCAGCTGAGCTGTATTGTGCATCCCTTGAATGAAGTCCCTCAGCACATTCGGCAAGAGGGCTGGCACCACGTGTGCTGCTGCGTTGGTCTGTCGCTGGTCCTCAGCTGCTCTCTGGAGGTGTCTGCTGGGTTCACAGCACATCTGGAGGATATCAGCTTTATTTTCTAGCTGCGTAAACATATCCTAGAACACACAGAGCAGGAGCAGATGGGAAAAAATCTCTTGCAGGTAACTGTAACAGCAGCAGGAAGAAAGTTCCATTTGTTTTGTGCTTATCACTTTGACTAGCTGTAATTATTATTGCTATTGTTAGTGCTACTATTACAGTATTACCTGAGGCTGCCCAGTCAGTACTGTATTCAGCACAAATGCACCCAAACCCCTCAAAAAAACTTGCAGCTCAGAATGCAAGTGACTTTCAGTGGTGAAGAAGAGGGAGAAAACCAAATGGATACAATTAGCTTAGGCACAACTTAGTCATCCCCTTCTTGGTGTAATTGTAAAATGGACAAAGGTAGCGCCAACTAACCTCAAATGCCCTTCTAGCCATAATTAATTATATTGCATAATAATGGTGTCAGTTTAAACATTGTTTAAAACCGATGCTTTGCTCGAAATTACTGTACAGCCACACTTGCATCTTGCACAACAGAATAACACATAGCAGTGTCTTGACTTCCATTTTCTAGTTCGTTGTGTCATCTGTGCATAGGAAAAGCTCTTGACCAAAGAGGAGTCAGTGGCAGAGTGGTAAATAAAAGTGGGCAGATTCATCTGTCTGTGGTATATAAGGAGCAGGTAAATACTTGAAGCGCCCAGAGTAGAAGTGGGTACAAAGGGAGTGCCCTTTGCCTGCCTTTGCCATTGACTACACCACTTAGAAGAGTTGCATAATTGATACAATTGAACCACATCAGTCCTTTATTTATAGAACATAATGAAATGGTTTTCAACATCCTGGATCATGCTGCATGGGTGATTGCCATATATGCACCCAAGGAGAATAAATAAAAACACTCCCCTAAGGTATTCACCTTCTCTAGTTGCATCCAGGACTTTGAGAGCAGTTCTGTAAGGAGCGCAGCATGTATTGCGTGCGCTTTGCTCAGAGGAGAGCTACAGTGATGCTGCTCCATAACGCTGGAGTTTCACATGTCCTGTGTAGTACACAAAGCGTTGTCACAGGTTGGTGGAGCTTAGGGTGTGCGCATACCTAAACATACCACAGGCTACTGAGCACAGTCCCTGGCGTTGTCCTGAAGTTAGTCCTTGTTCAAGCTCCACAGCCTGCATTTGACATCAGTCTGGCTTACCTAGAAAGCATGCGGGCTCAAGCTCAAAAGAAGAAAAAAAAAAACAAAAACCACAAAAAACCCCAACAAAGCTGTGGCGTTTGATAGCTGCTTTCAGTGATGGAAATGGAAGTGAGTCATGAAGTGGTCCCCTGATAAAGACAAATGGCATTGGTGATCTGAGCCCGCTGTTTGAACCATGGGCTCCCACACCAGCTTGTGCTTGTGACGGTCTCTCATTACCGAGTTTGACACCGTGACTGTGAACGGCATCCAAGGAAGACTCTGCTCTACAACAGAAGCACGAGCAGCAGGTGGCACTGAGACAGGGTTACTATAAAAGTTACATAAAACAAAGCACTGCTATTATTTTATCTTTTTTTGTTGCTATTATTGGAAAAATACGGATCATTTAGAATTATTTCTCTTGCTGGATTGTTTGTCCATCTTCATATGATGTTCTGCTGTTCCTATTGCATCATTTGAATTTGGCCTTTATTTATGATGCTACATTGTTTTATGTATACACTTTATAATTAGAACTACTAATTTCAAGCTTGCTTACTGCCTGTAGTTGGCTTTTCCAGAGCATTACTTGCAAAAAGATGACAATCACTCAGTACTTTTCAATTGCTCAGCAAGTATTTTCATAAATTGAAAAGAAACCAGGACTAGGTTTTTAACTTAACCTATTTCAAAGCTTTACACGGTGCCCATCTGGTGCACAGAAATGAACTGCATCAAAAACTGCATCTTTTCAGAAGCTGTTTAAGCTCTCTTCTCAAAAATCCTCTTTTTCTGAATAAAACAAAAAAGAATAAACACCACATCAACATACTAAGGGAGTCCCACACTAGCTGTTATATTAGATTTTAATTGGTTTTTGACATGTAAAACTTTAGCCTAGACACATTGTCATTGTCTTGATACATTTTGCACTGAAAAAAAATCCATATAGGTTAATGGTTCTGCAAGAAGGAGCTAATTGTTTCCATACACATGCTGCAAACTTAGACACAATGCTCCCATTTTATCATTTGTTATTTCAACTTTGCTGATGATTCAGTGGTGTTATTCCACTGAAAAACTGGAGTAACGCAGCAGTGAATCAGGCTCATTGGCTCTGCATCTCGCTATCTAAAATGAGGTTCCACCTACAGGTAAAAGACTATCGTACTGCAAGTATCTCAGACTGCAATCTGTTCTGGCTTGCCAGATCCTCATCGGAAAACGATTGCATAGGTTCAAAATTAAAGCACACGCTGACTGCATTTTAGTCAATGGCAATACTCATGTGAACAAGATGAGCTGGTTTTGGCTTTTCTAATTACAAATCGCTCAAATTAAAAATAGCAGACTATAGGGTTACAATTTTTTTTTTGTTGCTGATTCATTACCTGGCTGCCACGGGTGGAGAAAGCAGCCCCTCCGCCGCTTGCCCAAGAGGGCTGCGGGGCCGGCACCGCGCGGGGACCTGGCGTGTCACCTCAGCGCTGTGCGGCGCCATTGCTGGGTGCGCAGCGAGTTCAGGTCGTCCTCTCCCGGCACCGCGCGCTGAGCTCCAAGGAGACACCTCCAAGCACGTGTTTGTGCAGCAATGGGAGTTACATCAGACACTACAGGTATTTTATTGGCAGCCATGAGCTCAGCTTCACCGTGTTACCCTTCAGTAAATACTCAATGGCAAATAATGCTAGAAAGTGTACGTAAGTGTAATCAGCTCACTAGGTTTTCCTCCTTCAGTGTGATCGCGTCACGATTTGTTAAATAGCCTCTATTCAAACTGCCAAATAATGTCCCCTTTCCCTTATGTGCCATTCTTGTTTTGGTCTTTTCCCAAAGTCAGTCTTACAGGGCATCTCTCCCAGCACCTGCAGACATATCCACAAACGCTGTACGTTGAGCTCTCGCGCACCCTGGGCTTAAGCTGACTGATGGAAAAATGGATCGCAGTTACATGATGGTCCAGGCAGTCTCGGCAGGAAACACAGCCACATGTCTGTTGCTTTGACGAACCACCATCACAGAGGACCTGAGCAGTTAACTGAGTGTATGGTTTTATTTGGAGGGGGCATGGTGGGGTGGAGGGGATGACTAAGGTGAGCTGCCTTTAGCACCTTAACAGGCTGGGGGAGGGGCTCCAGCTTACGCCTAGTGATTGCATAGGGAACACAACTGGAAAAGCTCTTTTGTTTCTGCATCTTCTAAGAACATCACCTCGGGTAGCATCTCCACTGCTGCAAGCACAGAGCGAGGCCTCGGGCATGTTCCTTTGCCCGGCATGGCTCAGACCTCCGCTCTGGAGCTGCAGGTGTAGCGCCCAGGTCAGGAGGCACTGAGGACGCCAGGCGTGAGCAGTGTCACACAGGCTGCGGTCTTCAGGCTGACATCAACACTCAGACATCACTGCGGGGTTTCACTGGGTTAGCACAAGCTTTTTCACCCCATTAAAGGCTTTGTCTTTGGGTCTTCAACCTGAAATCAACTGAGGCGTTAGCAGGTGAAGGTTGGTACTGTCTGCTGGTGTTCAGCTGCAAGGACCTGATGGCATCAGGCTGCGGTGACAACTGGGTGATGCCATGAAGAGAGTGCCAATTTGCTGGTGATCGCAGCAGGAGGGGAAGGGGGGCCATGACCTGCCACTCCCCTGCCAAAGGCACAGCCTCTGTGGCAAGTTTTGGCTGCAGCAGATGGGAGATAAGCACCGTGTCTAATTGCACTGCGCGGCGTTCAGGAGCGGAGTGATGGCTTCTTTCGGCAGTGACACCCAGCCTCGACCAACACTGAGCAATTGTCACTGTCAAAAAGACATCAGATGAACCCAGGAAAAGTGGAATGTCATGAGATAAAATAAGAAATGAGCCAAAAAGGCAGAATCTTACAATAACACTAATGTAAACACTGGTCTGTTAAGAACTGTCAGCCTAGTTTTTATCTTGTAGCGGGGAGATTGTTTTTGAAAACCTATGCAGAGTCAAATGAATTCATAAACCTCCGTACCAGGTGCAATCATTAGTCAGTAAATGAATTACACATAATTATCTGCTTTGTATTTAATTCACTTGGCTTCCAGTTTCTTACTCTTCATACAGTGAAACTCTCTATCTCTCTCACACAAACACGCTCTCCATGGGCAAGGAGGTTTTGGAGGGCTGCCATCGTCCTGACTCACGAATCAGACTCCATGATTTGAATGATATTTATCTAAGCCTGCAAACAAAGAAGATGGCTATGTGTCCAATGAGAGAATAATTATTGTTATTATGTTTATAGAGCAACAAAGTCGGGAGTTAGGACCCCGGGGGAAAGGCGGCAGGAAGGGCGAGCTGGGCAGAGGCAGGAGGCTGTAGGCAGGGTTTCAGCGCAGGCATGTGCCAGGGCCCTCGCAGGTTCCCTGCCTGTGAGTCACCTCTGCCAGGCGTTGCCCAGCGGCCACGGCAGGCGGCCAGGTGATGTTGCCTCGGCGGGGACGCTCGCCGGGAGCCACAAGACCACCTCCCCAAGGGCTCTTGCCATGGTACCAGGACAACGCTGGGCCTGCAAGGGTTTTGGCAGCGGCTGAAGGGAGTTGGGGTTGGCAAAAAGCACCCCAGACGGCTCCGCCGCTGCGAGGCTGAGGATGGGGATGTGCCGGTCTGCGGGCGAGCCAGCCCCGGCTGCATCGGGTAGCAGTGCTGACAGGGCAGCCTCCTGCTTGCAGCAGACAGTGTGTGTTTTTTTCTTACACAGAAGCCAGCTGTACACTTACATCCACAATTACTTTAACTAAACTACAAAGAAAGGAAAAAATAAAATCCCTAACAGAAAAAGCTTGCTTTGCAAGTAACAGCCGCTGTCACAGCAGGTCGCTTAGAAATAAAAATGTCCCTTGAAATGACGTTTGGGCTCACTCTGCTCCACAGCGTCAGTGCAAGCTTGGGCAGAAGAGCCCTGCTCCACCGCCTGGGAGAGCTTGGGATGCTGTGAGGGTGGCAGTGCCGTGCGTCACCCAGGTTTGCTCCTGCCAGGTTAATGCTCGGTGTACTCAGAGAGGGCAGCGACAGAGGCGGCTCTACCTATCCTTTAGGACTGTCTGTAGTAGGCAATAAGTTTGGGCTAACCAATTGATTCGAAACCCGTATTTCTAAAATACCTCTGCCACTCTAAAGCCTCATCTTGGCCAGGATTGCAAGAGTCCCCTGAATTTAAAGGCCACCCCGTGCCCTGCTAGGAAGGGCCCTGCAGAGCTCTGATGTGTGGCTGTTGCCGAGGCACGCAGCTGCACAAAACTATCTTATGTTTCTTGTTGGGCTCACAGAGACAGCCACCCATGTTCACAGCTGACTTCTGGTGTGTCTGTACAGCGGGATAAAGACTGGCGGCTCTTCATCAGCTCGGCACCACCAAGTACCAGCCCTGGCCATCACAGCCATGGGTCTGGAGACCTTGGAGAAGCATGCCAGACTCTGGAACTGGAAATGTTTTGGTTTGCGGTTTAAGGATGCAGTCAGCCGTGGTAACAGCAAGCAGCACTCCTGTTGAGAAAGTTGGAAAAAGTGTCATTTACTTTGATTAACTCAGCGTTAGGATGGTAAAGTTTGAGCCATCTTGCAACTATCTCTAATGATCTTTAGGTGATCAACATACAGCCAGGGAGACAGCAGGAAAAACAGCCAGATGAAGAGGTTACCTGGAAATAACAATGAATTTAGAATGAATCCTGCTCAGGGAACAAGACATCCATGTTAATATCACAGGAAGAAACATGGAAAGGCTTTGACTAAGGAAGAATTGCCAATGCAATGATAGGCAATGATACTTTGGATCACAAAGCATTCCTTTGGGGATGTGCGTTGAAGTGCTGGCTTTTTTAAACTGTAGTAAATCTTCCTTACTTAATTCCCTTTTCAGAACAACTTAAATTTTCTGGAGAAGGTTGATAGAAAACACCTATATGCCAACATTAACATCCCAGGGAAAAAAAGGGCTTTATATGAGAGCAATCAAAAATATTGCTGAGACAATACTGGCCACAAGAGGAGAAAATGTGGTTTTACGGACTTAGTAAAGACTGGGAGTCCTGGATCGGGACTTTCTCAATCTCCCAAAACTGGCACATAGCCTTGAGAAAGCCAAGTCACCTCTCAGTCTGCCTCACTGTAGCAGCAACAAGACACTGGCTGTCTCCCTGCTAGCCTGGGAGAACGAAAGGATGTTGCACTGGTTACCTGAACTCAAAGCACTTCCTAGCCCGTATTTACCATTGAAAAATTGCTGCTTCTGTTGAAGATTACTTTAGAATGGAAACAGATCTTTGTGCTCCAAAATATGTTTATTTATCTATCAGTTTGTTTGTTTATCAGTTGATCTAATAAAAATGTTACTGCTTCCCACCAATTTGGTCTATAAGGCATTTTAAGATCCTTGAATGAAGGAAGCGAACAAAACCATACAGTGTATTACCAGGCAGGCAGAGAAATAGCTAAGCACGAGACTTCATAAATATTACTGTGCATACAGCAGTTTCTGCATCTCCCGCTCTCCCTCCCTGACACACAGAGGTTTTATATTATTACTACAGGGAGAAAAACCTAGATAGAAACCAAAGTCATATGAAAAGCACTCCCCTGTTTACAGTCCCCAAGAAATAATGCCATGAACTACGGGCCCAACGAGAATGCCACAAATACTTCTCTCTGAGCTAGCTGAAAGAAAACAGTCAAAAGAACAGGGCAATAAATTGCTCCTTCATTATAAATCACTGCATTTGGCACATCTGTTCCAGCACACCTTGGGGCTGTTGCTGGACATAATGTGCGTTTAATTTTTTTATGTTTTTAATATTGCGACCCGGGTGGCAGCTGGCTTTGCAGACGTGAGCATGGTCATATTGTCACATGTACCACAAGACTACAGAGCAGTCACGCTCTTCACTGTCAGACCCAAGGAGGTTTCTAAAAAATGTTGTTCTCCAGTTGCCTGGTCTTACTGAGAGCACGCGGCAAGGCTCAGGCGCTGTGCTGTGTAACACGGCTGTGGAGCCGGCACGCATCCAAACATCGCAGAGCGTGAGCAAAGCAAGTTCAGGGCTGTCTGCACCTGTCTGGAGAGATGGATTTTTTTCAGCACAGCATGAGAACTTAGAATCGGGTCCTTTTCCAGTGTGAACATTGCCTATTTTGGTGCAAGATCAGTATGGGAAAATATATTAATATTGGGAGAGAGGAATTTTTCCTGGTTTACAAACTGTGTGATGTTTACAAAGTTTTAAATTGGAGTCAGTAACAAAAGAGCACAGATTCAGCAGCAGAGATTTGAATAAACCTTACAGTTGCTGGACGTCTTGAGTTATACCAGTGAAGCTAGCCTAGTACTTTGCAGCATGATTAATGGCCGGTGCTTGTGGGGATTTTACTAATTTTTTGGTGAAGTTACTCAAGTAATTTAGAATAGGAATATGGTTTACCGGCCCTGGGAATATTACATCGCTGGGCAATGTTCACATGTGCTTTGGAAGGCTTAGAAGGGGACAGGGAGAAGGAATGGAAAGAACCACATCCTCCTCTGGATCACAAATCATGCCTGTTTGTACCTGAAAGACCATAAATTTAGCTGTTTGCAGAGTACTGGCATGTCGCCTGGGAACTTCCATTAAAAGATGTAGTTCTACTGCACTGCACCTCTCAGTGTCAAAGGTGGCATCTTTAGCACGCAAAGAAAAGCTTTAAGGTCATGTCTGTGGTAAAAGAAAAATCCCCGACTAATCTGTCAGCAGTTTCAGCATCGCCTTCCTGTGGGGCTATTGGGGCATTTTCTCCAGTGACGTTGCAGCGCACTCTGGCTCCCAGCTCTTATGTTATTCCCTTTTTGTCTTGTTGCACAAACCTTGCTCTAGGATGAATGTATGAATTCGTATTTTGGTGATGTGAAGCAATCTAGCCCTGACCTTGCTGCGGTTCCTTACACACACATGAAGCCGCCTCTGAAGCCAGGGAGAGTTTGGCTCTAAAAGCTAATGGCAGGACAGGTCATGTCCTTTAGGTCCCGGGCAGGCAAGATCTGCCTGCGTGCCCATGACTCCCAAACCTTCCTTGAGCATCTTCCCGTCATAACCTGGGCTCCCATGTACAGCCTTGTGGTGTGACTGGGCTCTAAGTTTGCGCAAATAAGTCCCCCCAGCACAACCAATGGGCACAGCCATGAAGTAAAACCTTTTCCTAAGAACCCATTCCTGGCCCTGCCTCCTGATGCCCCGTGCCAAAGTAATGAACTAACCCCATTAACAATTGTTTTGCTCAACATATGGGTCCCAGATAGGGAGAAATAGCCAAAAGAAGGAAAATTTAACTCAATGTGGGAAAGTCCCTACTGCACCGGGCATGGGTGTATACTGGTGAGCTCTACAACAGGGAGAAGACAAAATGCCAAAGAGAAGAGAAAAGCTGAGCTGGGAGGGACGGGCAGAGGAAGATTTTGTGTGCGCCTGGGAAGGAAACAATAGGACAAGGGGAAGGAATTAAAAGAACCACATCCTTCTCTGCATCATAGCCCTGCCGTTTGAGTTACTCCCTCATGCTGGACCAACCCATAGTGCCCTACTTCTAACATTGCTCCCCTGTGACTGCTGTGGTGAAGCTCCATCCCATTAGATGTGTCTCGACCAGGGACCATTAGGGCAGCAATTCTCTTAGCATGTTAGATCAAGCCTCCCTCCTTCTTTCCGATGACATTTTGATGTGTACCCCACCCTTGCCGGCCTATCCCAAGCCCCTACAATTAAGCTCCAGCCCCACAGCTCTCCCAAATGTAAGCCAAAAGATGTTCCTCATTTCCCTCCACCTCTGACCCCACAGCCAAGCCAACGCTGCCCCAGGCAGACTGGCTCTCTCCAAAGCTTCCTGCAAACCTTCAGCGGGCAGGTCCTTCCCACCCACCTCACTTCCCTGCAATGCCTCTTGGGGAAGAGCTACACAAGGAAAGGACAATGGCAAGATGGTATTTCCTTGCACCCTCTTGTACCTATGTCCTCTCCTTTCATCTCTGCTTCCGCTAAGTTTCTCAAGCTCATCGTCTTGTTTGTGAACTGCTGCATGTCTCGTCAATGACAATACTGGTGCTTTTCCGTTATTGCTATATTCCATAATATTTGTACTATGCATAATATTCACCCTTGTAGAGTCTTTGCACGTTCAAAGCATTTGCAACTATTTACTGCTTATTTCTCCCAAAAGCAGTGGAAGGGAAATGGGGATGTCAGCACTAGCAGCCCCACTTAGCAGACAGAGCAGTCAGTACAGAGCGGATAAACGCTAGCAGCAGCAGCCTCAGCATTTGAGTGTCCAGCATGAAGTCTTTTGGTCTGAACAACCCAGAAATAGATCTCCCCAATTTACTGTTCCCTTCAGGTGCCCATTCAGTGGGCCACCTTAAGGGCTCTCAGCCACGTACAATGAGCAAAAATGATTTAAAAAAAGCATGTGTGTTTATAAATACACGTATATATATGTATATACATATGCATATACATATATGCATATGCATATATAGATATACATGCTTACATATGGGTACGCATATATATACACACACCCATGCGATGTATAATGTATATCTAAGGTAGAACTCCAAATATATAATAACTTAATGTAGATTATATTGTAGATATTATATATATATTATAATATATATACATCTCCATGAGATAAAATCAGGTTTCATTTTGCTTCAATAAGCCTTTGACTATGGTCAAGGTATCTACCTGAACATCTAAGGTTCCCTGTTTGGAGGGTGAACTATAAACGTCCAACCTCCCCGTCTTCAGAGAGCAGAGGAGCTTCATCCCTTCCTCATAGCGCCTGTGAGAGTGTTGGGTTGACATTCAGCAGGAGAAGCCTAAAACAACCTGAACACCACCATCCTCTCAGCTCTCTATGGCTCTGAGGTCACACCATAATAAAGAGCACTACTACCTGGAGAGCTTCTGTTGCTGAGAACAAGGCAAGTACGAGGGGAGAGGCTACACACTTGGAAGTGTACAGAGTCCTTCAAGATTTATTTGTTCACTCCAGAGAGAAAGTGAGTCATGAGAAACCTTAAGGTGGAGCACTCAAAACAAGGAGTGTATAACTGATTAGCAATGGAAGGTCAGCACTAGTCCTTCAAGTCTGAGCATGTCCCGTTGTCGATGGTACATAAATAATACTAGTTGGATGCCTGTGGTTGCAGGAGAACAGCTATCACACTTCTAGTCTCTGACATGTCTCTGACTCATATAATAGCATCAATGAGGCTGATCTCGGTTTTCTTAAAAAAAGCTAGTTAAGGTTACAGGAGTAAAGTGGTAAAAAATGGAACTCAGTTCCAGTTTCAAGTCAAAGCTGCACGCTTGACAAAAGACAAGCTTTTTTTTAAAAAACAAACCAAAGGCCTTTACTGCATGGAGAGCCAAATGCAGGGATGGGAGATAGACCTGAATTCCACTTGCACTCATGCAGCAACGCAATTAATCATCTTGTCCGATAAAATCCGATTGCAGAATCTTTATTAGCACATTGATGCAAGCGAAAGAAAGTACACTGCCTGTTTTCTTCAGATCACAAGTTGAGTTTAGAGCATTTGCAGATAGGAAAAAAATCAGTTGACTGCTTCAGTGAGCAGGAATGACTAGCGATTCACTTAAAGGTATCTGACAAGCACATTGAGATTTATTTTTTTTCTAAGATAAACTCTTCTATACTACCGAATTTAAAGAAAGTACTCTGCGGATAACACACCTAAGTACATGAAATATGTTACCCTTAAATCCACTGATACTTGTGGCATTGCATGATGTAGCATCTAACTACTGAGTACAGCTGTCCAAAGGCTGTAGGTTCTGGCATTTTCAGCAATATCAACTGTATCAGCCATTGTTGTAGTTTATTATCCAGCTGTGAGTGCTCTTAGACATCTCTGACAACACAGCTCTTGTAGAGAGTACAAGTACTGAGTACCTTTCACACTGGTACTAAGCTTTTCTTCAGATACTCTCCAGTAAACTTCCTATCACAGATTGAAGTTGGACAGGAGAGCTGCATCATAGAGATAGAGCAAATCCTGAATGATGCAGAGCAACAGAAGTGAAAGTATACAATCACATACCTTTACCTGGTCTTATGCTAGATGTACATAAGTCATTTCACAGACAACTGCATCAGAAAGGACAGGCTGCACAGCATTGGGTGAAAAAGCAGTTTTTTCAGCATATTTCTATTTACAAAGTCAAGAGCACAATCCTACCACAACCCAGTAGTTAGAAGGAATGCCAGGAAAAGCTGTATGTATACAATACATGAGACAACATACTCATCAGTCTGCCTTTTCTCAGGGAGCTTCTCTTGTGCATTTTTCTTTGACCTACAGTCAAAGACACTTTGATCCCTACATCCAAGCAGACATCTGGCTGAAAGAAAAGCAGCCAAGAGACCACAGAGATGCAAAGCCAAGGCCAAGTGTTCTCAGTGAGCTGTGAGGGATGAGGTGGATGGGGCACCCTGGACTGCTGGGCGGAGGTGACCAGCTAGAATGGTGGTATGTGGAGCATGAAAGTGCTTGTGGTTCAATGGCTCCTGTCCCTGCTGGAATAAGGCAGGTGACAACTGGGTGATGCCACTACAAAACCTGAATGTTGACCAGTGCTGTCCCTGCCCCTCCTTGCTCTCAGGCAGTGGGTGGCAGGAATGGTGACGCTCGTGCCCTCTGACTCTTGAGGCAGGAGGCAAAAAGGATGTAGTTCCCACGTGTTTGGGTAAGGATCGTATTTGAGCCCATTGGCATATGCACACACGTTCCAGTCTCAGTGCCATCTGACCTACCACCACTTCCTTTGCAGCCACCACTTCTGTCTGGGATAATTCTCAGCTCCTCTGGTGACACTACCGTGCTGGCAGAGTGTGCCTTGCTGGTGATTTACTGAACTGTAGAATTAAAATCCAATTTTGAATTTTAATGAGGTTTACCACTGTGCAAATCTGTACAAAGTTCAATGAAATAATCTTGCTTTTTTTCCTGTCTACATACTTCTGTAGCTATGTGTCTTGTGTTAATGTAATATATTTGTGGATGTGGTCTATACATCCCTTTGATTTGAGAATCTTGAAACATTTCACAAACAAACATTATCTGTGGAGTAGCAAATCCTTTCTCTTGAACCATTCTTACCCCTCAGGATAGCTGAGATGCAGGGGGGACATATCTTCTGCACAGAAGTTATATTTTCCAGGACCCAAAAAAATCTGATGCTGAACCAGCCAAGAAAAGAGACGAGTCTTTTGCTTTGGTAACTGGATGTCAACTTCCCGCCTATCAGACAACTTTAACACCTGACCTTATCTGGCCTGCAGATTTATTTATCTTTTTGCTTTCTGATCAACAAAAATAATAGAAAAGATCTTTGAAAAATAATAGAAGAGATATCTGAAAAATGCATTGTACAAACAACAACGGGTGAAATCGGGAGACAGAATTTGCTTTGTTTGCATATGTGGGGAGTGGCAGAAGGAAGCAGCAGCACTGAATGGCTGCGTCACCATCTTCAAGTTGTGAGATCCTTTTCTAAGCAATTTCAACAAATGTTATATGCCGAGTTTGCCTCATCCTTCTCCACCTTCTGCAATCACGTGGGTACTTACTTGTGCAGCAATAGTTTGGGGAAGGAGCCAAAACATAATTGCCTTGTTTAGATAGCTGAACTTCTGAAAAGCATAAAATCTAACCTGATTTCTAAGTGCAGTCTGTGGACTAGGCTCACATATGTATATTTTGCCTAGAACAGTGTTTTTCTTGTGCATTTCTACAGGCACAGTGAGTGCTGAGATCATGGGTGTGCAGTTTACTCATGCAAGAAATAAAGTAATGAAATGTAGTCTCTTGCCTGTTTTCTTCTTTGAGAGGTGCTACAGAGGGCTGCCGTTTTCAAAGCAATTGTCAGTGAAATTGTGTCTGCATCCTTTTGTGTGAAACAAAAGAACGAGACAAGACATAATAATAGTTACAAACTAATCAGAGGTTTGGCAGCTGCTTTAGATCACAGAAAAATGTCTTGATCCACGTACATTTAAATGAATAAATAACCAACTTAACTACTTAAGTAGTGCTATCATTCTTTGTCAGTGTGATCCTCATGCTTATGCAAAGTGTATGAATGCTTTTATGCAGAGCAGACCAGCATGTTAGAGAGAAGACTGGTGACTCACAGTTCCTTGCAATGAACTATACTGAAAAATGATGTTTAAACCTGTAAGCTCAGAATTACTCTGCCTTCATCACACAGGCACATTGCTCTGACACGGCTGACTGGGAGCAGAAACTACTTCTCAGAGAAATTCATAACAAAACCCATATATTTATTCCTTTTAAGAGACAGGAGGAATAACCCCCAAAGCTGACCAAGCTATTTCCTTCTGTCCCCTTTGTTATTTTCTAGTATCTCTGGGCCTGAGTCAAAACCACAGCTGTCCACCCAAGCCTTCCCACTGACTTCTGTGGGGCTTGGATGGGGCTTGCTTGTTATCAAGCTTTGGTGCTGACCTCCGTCTGCCATCTCATCTCCCAGGCTCCCAGGAAGAGAGAACAGCAGACCCCAAACAATGTGAGGAAAGAATTCAGGCTGAAGCTGCCTGGGACAGGTTTCAATAGGTATTTTGAGATAACTGGTAGTGAGGCACAGCTTCAAAATCCAAATAAAGGAGTGATGTCTCAGCATGATATCCCAGCACGTGTTTGAAGACCACCAAACACCATAAAACTGGAGGCTTTGGCCAGTGTCAGTGATTTAATAATTAAAAAAATAAAAAATAGAACTGTGGTTGAATTTGAAATTTGACTGTATTTCTTGTTCTCTCAACTTTGCTGATATACTTTACTGCTCCATTTTTTTTCTGGGAAAATAGAAAATAAGGACAAACCTTGAAGGTGTAGCTTTCTGCCTGGACCTGCAGTGCTTTAGGCAGCTGTCTGCAAGTGGCCCAGGCATAAACCTTCTATCATCCAGAATGGCACAGAGGGCATCACAGACATTCCCAGGCCTGCTAGCAGAGCCTCAGCAAATTATTGCCATGCATTTGGGTCCTGGCGCAGGACACATCCTCTAAACATTGCTCCTTGCAGCCCAGCAGCCTTCTATTCTCCTGTCATCTGTGTTCCCTCCTATTGTGTATAAAAAACGTGAAGTGCAAGGAAGAAAAAGCCAAAGAGTGTTCTGTTTATCCAGTAAAACCTTGCATACAAGATGGAATAGCACATGGCACCCAGGACAACATCAAAACACAGCTCTGCTTAAACACGGTGGGTTTTGCCTAAAGAAGTAAAACCAGGAACTAGTAAAAATTAGAGGAATAAGGTACAGTTTAATAACCACAATAAACAGCTACTAACCATACGGTAGTGCAGAGGTTTCCATAAACCCATGAACTTTGCGAGGCTGCTGGGAACATCCAGCCCTATCTTCTCAGGCGAGAGAGCAGGAAGAAAGAAGGGGTACTCCTCAATGCATCCCTTTATTCACACTTAGGGAGGAAACGTCTTCTGCTGATGATAAACCACAGCAAACACAAGAAGCCACCACTCTGTCACACTGCACAAACCTGCGTTCATGAAGTAGTGCGCTCACCATAGAGCACTCCCAAACTTCTGCATTTTAGGAGGATCAACCACCTGTTTTGTGGACGTGCTCTGCCTTTGGGATTTCTCTGCTGTTCCTGAAGGGCTGTGGCTGCTTCAGAGAAAGACGAGAATTTCAAAAATCACGCTTTTAGGCTGGTGCATTATTATGGGTGACAATTTTCATCATCCTTTTTAAAGGGGTGGTTCAGTGGCCCTGTGAGGATTTGAGTGTATTTTATTTTTGCTGTTTGGATGAGACAAACTACAACCATGGATTTGAAAAATAAAGTTTGTTAATACCCCACTGGCTTTAAAAGAAAAGGTTTGGCATACGCATCTTCCCTTTGGGATTTTGATTTCTCAGATCTGAACCCCAAGCAGCAGAGCAGGCATTATTTGTCAGTAATGCAAAGCTTGGCACGGTGGCAATTTTGTTCACAAAAATCGTTGCACACGTAGAATTTTGCTGAAATACAGGTAAATGTTTAATGACACTGTAGCTGGATAAACTAAGACTCTGAGAAATAAAGTTCCTTGAAAGCGTGGCTCCATGAGTGAAAAACTGGTATCAACATCCTATTGCCGTAAGCGGACCCAAGTATGACTGCGGGCCAGGAATATGAACCCTGAGGGCTCAGCTCCTTCTTGGGACAGTGGTATGAATGTACCGGATGAGTTTTTAGTTTAAAGAGCAATAAACCAGTCAACCCCAAAATATACCTAATCACTGATTCCTTGCCCCTGCATATTGATAACTAACCTGCTGTTTTTCTTATCCTCATCACATTCCTGCTTTGGCTGTTTTATGTTTTGTTTAGTAAACTCAGATATGCTAAACAATGCTATAGGACTTTTCCTCTCCAATCTCAGTATCATTTCGTACTACAACGCTTCTGTGCCACTTAATACTGTGACAAGAAATAATGCATTGACTGCAATGTATATTGCTTGTGTTCTTCTTCACTGCAACAATGAGTCATTATTCAGAGTATGTTTATGTAATATCATAAATACCAATCTCTGGTATTTATGCAGCATAGTATTTACTTGGGCAAGTTGCCACATGAACTAAAGAAGTAAACAAAGAGCCATTCTTCGGAGGGTTAAAAAAGTCTTAAAATGAATCCAATTTTCCTTCATAAGGCACTCCTTGTTATTTTACCTAAAGTGGCTCTTTAAGATATACAGTATGATAAAACACACAATTCCTGGGAGACGTAATTATGGTTCCTAAGAGACTGGTGAATAAACAATCAGGAATAGAGTGTTTGTTTTCCCTAGGTTTTTCTTAACTATTAATGGAAGGCATTAAAAAAAATGGGGAGGAATGTATTGGGTTGATAAATGGTAAGAAAAGTTGAGGAGCGCACTTTACTAAACACTCAGGGTTTCTGCCTAAAAGCAGTACTATTTTATTGGATTGCAAATAATCCTATTTTGCAAATGCATTTGCGGTGAGTGTAAATACCACAGTGGACTCTTTGTTTGTTATATTTACTGTACTGCGTACATCAATGGCACAACGTGTGTTCTAAAGTAAAGAGCTTGTCTTGTCTCACATTACCTTTAAGCATTAACACAAACAACTTCCTTCAAATAAAGGTGACAAAAATCTTCCGCATTGTATGAAACGTTCTGTCTGACACAAATTCCTAGGGAACAGCAGGCAGGCCCTGTCCAGTACAGCACTGAGCCATTGCAAATACTCTCCTGGCAAATCAGGGACGCTGCAGTCAACCCTACATGTGTGGCCACTGAAAGCCTAGAAGATGACTAAAGCTAGGCTGAATCAACAGCTGAAGAAAAACTTTTGCAACCTGTGTATATCAGAATGCAATTGAACCAGGGCAGTGTTTAATAATATTGGTCCCCATAAAGTCATTCAAGTGATCCATCGCCCAAAACCAGAAGATCCCAAAGCCACTGGTCACCTCTCTACATCAGTTACCTCTTCTGTAAATCAGATTGATGAAACCAAGCTACTCATTCTGTTCAATGGTGTGAATCTTCAACTTGCTGTCATCGGTAATATTCAAACAAATTATGGACTTTGCAGGACCCTCGCAGAAGCACAGCTTCACACCGCAAGGCCTGGACATGCACCAGCACCTGCCGCTGCAGGTTTTTAACCTCATGAATGTAATGATCAGGTCTTATTAGTTTAGCAGAAACAAACGTAGACCTCGCATTCCTCCTATGGCAAGTAGGTGTCAGAGCAATAGATCACACTGCTGTAGTTAATATGCATTTATGATCTACTCACTTCCTTTTAAAAAAAAGACAAGACAGCAAAAGTCATGATAAAGTCTATTTTGTAGCAGATCTGAAGCGAATGCTGATGCTATTACAGGCAGAAAAGCACACAACTCGTGAGTTACTGCCTAAGCAATGGGAGATATTTTGTCTCTTTCCATTCTGCGTATACAGATTTGCAAAAATGGTTACAAGAAAAATATATGCACAGGATGAATCTGGTCAAGCTAGTACTTGTTCCTGTCTTAAGGATTTATTAGAGAAGTGAATAAACATGCCTGTTGTGGTAATTAACCCCATGTAAATCATAAATCCTGCCTTCATAGGGTTTTGTTTGTGCTGCTGTCATTAAGGGCCATTCAGTGTTTCCAAACTGGAGGCAGGCCCAAGGTTAAACCTCAGCAAATGAAGGGGGAAGACACACAAAATGGGGGACAAGGGGTCCCTGGCAGGGGAACTCCATCAGTAAGCCAGCCTCCTTGTCACTCGTTCGCTTCCTTGAGAGCCCAGAGAAAGGAAAACCAGCAGCAATAAAAACCATCGCATCCTACAATCTTTGGGCAGCCCCAGCTTGGTAACTACGTTTCTGTAATCTAAAAAAATAGATTTACTTCCAACCTCTCCACTCCTGGGCTCTGCTGGTGTGAGGCCCGTTTCCCGCGCCCAAGTGAACAAGGGTCTGGGCAGCTCTGCGCTGTCCTGGTGTCAGTGGCACGTGTGCGGTGTGTGCGACATGCACGTATGGCCATCATCCCGTGCTGCCGGCGCACGAGGCACTAACTGTTCATGCCATGCGGGGTTAGCTGCTCCTCAGCCTCTGGATGGTCCCTTCCACAGTCTACTGAAATCTGCAGGAATCTTTTCACTGATTTCAATGGGCATTGGATCAGATTTAAGGTTCCGAAAACAGATGCTGGAACCAGATAGCAGTACTAGTTCAGCCCTCAGGAACTGCCCCTTATCTTCTCCTTTAGTTTGTAGGGCCCATCCTGCCCTGTTTTTTCTAGCAGTTAACACCACCGGTAATGGAAGTCTACGTCTAATAGGGAATGCCTTCTCTCCTGTAACAAAGCCCTCAAATTAATTAGCAGCAGTATGATGCCTTCGAAGAAAATCGAAATTAACGCTGTGATGCTGACTGAGTGGATACTTCAATAACCTGCTAGACCTCTTGCTGACATCTGCTATATACAGCACGCAAATGATTAAGCTTAAATAATAGCAACAAGGAACGAGATAGTTTCTGTGCGCACACCCGATCGCTTTGGTAAGGAGCGGTCATCAAAGACGCCTTTCAGTTCAGGACATTTCTTACTAGAGGAGGTTTAATCGATGAATAGTCTGCAGCCACCCATTTAGGAGCATGCTGGAGAATCAAAAACACAAGCTCTTCGTAGGTCAATACTGCTTGTGAGACAACTACACTTTTCCTCTCGTGCTATGAACCCATCTTGTCTTCTGGCTACACTGACGAGAAAATGAGCACCCAACAAAGACGGCACAACACAGCAAAATTAAAAACACATTTAGCAATTTGCATACCTTGCATGCCATAGAACACCCCCAAATCCTGGTGGAAATGTGCATAATGTGCCAGACATCTTGAACCCAGGAACTCCCCTCCCCATAATCCCTCGGGACCAAAAAGTTTCTGATTGTACTCCAGCTTCCCCATAAAAGCTTCATTGTTACTGCAGCCCAGCCTTTACCAGGAGTCATGGCATTGGGCCACAGCCTCCAGGGACACTCTCAAGCTGCACAAAACAAGTTTTTCCAAACAGTTTAAGTATTTCCCAGCCCAGACTCTCACATTCTAGTTGTTTGTGCAGGGACAGTAACCCACCAAGCCCTGCCTAAAATACTGGTTGTTTAAACTCCACAGAGACATTTTTTACTAACATTCCTTACTGCTGTAACCTCTTGACCATTTAAAACTACTATTAACGGGCAGACTCCATGGGCCTAATGTCAAGGAGTCATCCTTGCTGCAAAAAAGCAGCAATCGGACAATAGATACACAATTGCTGCTTCCTGTAGACGGCTGCTTCAGCTAGCAATTGCTTAGCGTAACTGGCCTTTGCAGCAGTCCATGAGATACATGCAGAATCAACTGAACGGCTCTTAGTCGCGATAATATTTTGTGATGAAAACAGGAAAAATGGCTCCAGGGGAGCTGACGAGGTTCAGTGGCACTGGAGGAGCTGTATCTCTTGGAGGGGGCTGGACCACCCTATAGGCAGCAGTACCGGGGTGCCAGCCCAGTGCTCAGCTCCCTCACGTGCTGCCCGGAGCACCCCAGCTGCACGGGCAAGTTTCCATGGCCAAATTTTGAAGGGGATGTGTCCAAGCTCCCGCGCAGAGATTTCACCCTCTTTTCTAACCAGGCAGCACCACAGTGGGAAGAAGCTATTGCAAAATTGCTTATTGTACTTAAATTTCTACCCTGGGAGCTAGGGGGGATCCTGGTGTTTGTGTCAAGGGCACAGACAGGCTGGGTGCAGGGATCTGATGGCAGCAGGTAGAAGCTGGGGACGAGGAATGTCACCAGGACACCCTGCAGCTGCCATGACAGCCTCTGAAGGTGTCTGTCTTGCACGCTGCTCATTTGCAAGGGTGCACCGCTGTCAGAAGCTCCGTGACAGTGGCTCAGGCTCCCCTAGCCCCATCATAAAAAGCAAGAGCCTCTTCCTCTCCAGCAGGTTTCTGCCAGCCTCTTCAACGTGCTCTATGTGAACACTGATCCATCATGACCTCCCTGCTCGCAGCAAAGGGCTGGCAGCCTGAAATACACTGCCTTTGGGGATTCGATGAGAGTGGCTGCTTCCTGCAGAGACAGCAGCAGCCTGCCCTCCCGTCCGGCCAGCCCCACGGGAACCACAGAGCTGCATTTTCCTTCCCTGCAGGACACCAGCTCCCCAGCCCCACTTAAACCGGAGAGACCCCTCAATACCTCACACCTTCCCCTCTCTTCTAGTCCTAATCAAGCTAATCATAGCACTCATTTGCTAAATTAGTACTAATTAATGAAATGCTAATTAAAAAAAGGGCTGACTAATTCATGGCTTCTGTACATAATGGACTTCTCTCTCCGCACTTTGGAGGCAGTGGCATCTCTGCGCAGTGCTGAGAAGGTCAAAGTCATTCAAAGTCACACGCACAGGTCACAGGGACACTCCAGCCACACTGCCTCGGCTTCCCCAAGCGTCTCATGGAGGAAAAATAACACCGGTTTCAGTCACCACTTAGCGCCATGGAGTGTTTGGTGTTTTTTAACACGGGGCCCTTCAGAAGGCGGCTTTTAGATGGCTTGCTCTGCAAAGATGGTAAAACAAACAGCATTGGAGCTAGAGAGGAATTTCTGGAGTGCTCGGCACCAACCCTGGCCTCTGCTGGGAGTCCAGGCAGGCCCTTAATGAGCCGCAGTAGGCTGGTGAGTGCCAAGTGGGCATAGCCCTTTTACAGGTGTCTAAATACACACTGTTATTTGAGGAAATAAAAGGCTTTAAAAGGTTCTCATGAGTCCAGTCAGGGGTGCTTGTGTTTAAGCGACCTTAGTCCATCCAACCTTTATCTTCCTGGACCTTGAGGGGCTTTGGGCAGGGATGTAGACGCTGCGGCCAGCCAGCTGCCCTCCCTGCACGCTGCCAAGCTGTTCTCTCTGTGGCACTGTCCTCTCCGGCCAGGCAGCTGCAGAAAGCAAGCATGCAACGCAGCATCATCTAATACCTTGGTAAGGCCCTTTGGCTCAGTTCGGTCTAATTTGCTAACACACGCACCATAATTACAGGGCTTGTGTTTAGGCATATCTCAAGAGTTCCTTGTACATGTAATAGGAGAGGATAATTCATCCAGAGCCCAGCAGGGAAGACCAGCCCTAAACTGTCCAGGGCCAGGCACAGAGCCCTTTCTACAGATGGGACGAGCCCCAAAAGCCTTTGGAAATCTGGTGCAGATCAAACCTGACGTCTGGCAAGATTCTGCTTTCGCATCTTGCCGCACTCTCTGCAGCCTCAGAGGTGGAGTAGAGATGCAGGCAAGCTCCCTCACGAGGGTGCCCAGTGCCACTCCGGTTTTCAGTGCGGCCCCTCTTCCTCGCCTTGCCTGCGCTGGGGACACCCTGGCAAGCCTGAAGGTGCCAACCTGGAAAGGACAGGCTCAGCCAGCTGTGCTGGAGAGGGCTCCTGTGCGACCCTCCCCAGTCTGCCAGTGGGGCGCACGACACAGAGAAGGAGACTCGGCTGTTCGCACAAGGCTTCTTGCCGGCATAGCTCGGTTCTCAGAGGTGCGATACCTTTCTCTTTCCTGACCATTGTAGCCATGGCTGCAAAAGTTTAAATGGAGACCAAGCCCAAGTGTGGGAGTTGCCTTGTGTGGGCCTAATGGCAACATCTTGTGTTGTCTAATAAGCTGTACCTTGCATCTCTCCTCGCACCGACTGAGCCTCGTAAAAGCTGATTGGATCTTGTATAAGCGCTTGGCCCTCGGGCAACGTGCCGCCCTGCAGAGAGGGCAGCCTCTCCCGGCTGGGCCCGTGGCAGGGGCTGAGGTTTTGCTCTTCCTTTGTGATGTTTGCCGAAGTTCTCCCCTGAAAGCGTCCTTGTTCCAGACTCAGTGACACTCGCTGCTTTCGAACACGGAGCAGAGCTGTTTCACATGCTTTGAGATGGCAGCAAACCAACAAAGAACAGCTGATACAATTAGCTGATGGAACAGTAAGTTCATGGCATTTTCTTTGGCCTAGAAAACTATCTCAAATACATGCAAATATTCTATCGGGATTCCACTGAGCCCGCTCCCCAAAGGGATCTACAGCCGACAGGGCAGTGCTGCGGAGCTGCGCCATGCAGTTACGTGCTAGCAGGCTCCGAAGGTAGGCCAGGCTCTGCACCCTGGGGGCTTGATTTTGAACTGTAATGGTTTCTCTCTGCAACAGAGTGAATTCCTGGCCTTCAAGTGGAGCTGTTGTGTGGGGGCACAACGTGATGGTAACAGCTCTGCAGTGGTTACAGTCTTTGGGGAAATGGGAGGGTGGCAGGGTTACCAGGAAGGTTGGTGCCTCTTTCCTGATGCTTTTATGGAGTTTCTGACAATTGTTTAAGACATTTAATTTATAAATTTCTCAAGACAGATTTTTACTTCCCAGAGGACTGAAACATTTTGAGCTCTTTACACTGAATTATTGGCTCCGGCTGAAGATGAAACCATGCGGCTGCCTGGACCGTAATGTTTCCATGAGAGGATGGACATGGCTGTCAAGTGCGGGCCCTGTCGAGGCCTATCTCCACGCACTCGACGAAAGACCACAGCTACAGCTCGGAGCTGGCAGGAGCCCTTCCACTAAAGTGTTGCAATTACAATTGCTCTCACTAAAGATACATTTGGCCTTTTATCTGACCTCCTTTGATCTGTTCCACAACCTCTGGCAGGTCTTCAGTGCATTCAGTTCTTTATATTAAAGCAATCAATCCCACATGCAACCAATTAGGTTTAGACATAGTTTGGTGACCATAATGTTGTACAGACGTTCTACCAAGTTTTCAACAAGAGAGGGTGGCTCCTACATGTCACTTTCTAGTGGGGAGCACGCTGACTGCAGTTCAGAAATATCCCAAGGAGAAAAACATATTCCAGAATTACTCTCCAAGCCCAAATGTCCCACTTGCAGACAACATGCTGGCTTTGTGTACATACAATAGGGACCCAAATGCTGCTGCTCCTCGTTGGGCACAGCATGCAGGGCAAGAATCTCACTAGACCTGTGTGACCAGGTTTGTCATCCAATAACCTCATCACCTGCCACCGTCATTGTCCGTGACACACACCAAATATGCTTCGCTTATCAGAAATAAAGAGGCAGCAGCACCCGTGAAGTCTTTTGGCTCCATCCATTTTGTCCAGCCCCCTAAGGAGGGGTGGGAGGGCAGCCAGTACAGGTGGGTATTTGCCTTCACTGCCTTTGCACTGAATGCGGGGCAATCCCCATTGCTTCTCTCCCTTGCTGCTGTACTGACACAACGCAGCATGGCCAAAATTTACTGTATTATCTAAAGCTCCGCTTTGGGTAGCCTGCAGTTAGAGATACATACTCCATCTGTTTGTGGTGTCAAAAAGTTCATACTTGGACATGGATGAAAAGTGAAACTTCCTTCTGTTCAGATAACCTTGGAACAGCACAAGTCTTCCAAAATTCAGCAGAGGCATTGAAAGCACATCACTAGTCTCTTTTGAGCCCTGGGACACAGGCTATTGACCTTGCTATTTGTTAAAGTGTCCCAGAGTGTGTTCACCATGGACTTTGCCCTGTTAGTGAGGAGAAGGAGCACATTTCCTTGTGCGGGCCTTTTCCTTTCAATGGAAGGAGCCAGCGTTGATGCCGATTGCTGGTTTGTTTGCTTGCTTCCCTGCCAGAGAGAGGATTTTGTGTGTCAGGGGGCTTGGTGGCAGCAAGAGCAACTTCAAGCCAATTCTCTCACACCTTGAGGGCTCTCTTCAGAAAAAGTGCTCTTTTCCTGCTGCTCACACCTTGCCAAGGAGAAAGAGACATTTGTGCGGGCCTTCTAGGTCTTGCCATAGCACAAATATGCAATAAGAAGCCCACAAGCAGCAGCATCGTAGACCATGGTTCTGGTACTAACCTATTTGTAGAGCTTTTGCGTTACAGCAAAAGGTCTGGATAACGTGGCAATAGGAACTCCAATGAACTTCAGATGGAAAATTATTTAATGGAGCAGCTTTGCTTCAAAAATGTCATTCTGTCACAATGAAAATGCTTTGTGAATCTATCATTTTTACCAGCTTTTTTTTTTTTTTGAGAAAAAAATGCCTACAATTTTTGGAATAAAACATTAAGATTTTTGACTTTATATAATATATGCATTTTTAAAAGTTATAATGATCTAAATCAGCCAAAACTATTTATTTTTGTGGAATTTTCCTTTGTGGAGAATTTCAACATTTTGAGGTTTTGTTCTGAATTGGAATGAAAACAAATTTCAAAATCTCAAAATCGTCTGTGAAACACAATTTCCATTCTCTGGCCAGCTCAAGTTTCAGGCTAGAACATGTATAATAGCTCCCCTGCAGGGAATCCCTTTAGGAAAAATGCCTCTGAATGAATTTACTGGTGCAAACATATAGTTTTAAAGATTTGCCTATTTGTCCAAGCAGACATCTCACCGCTGAAAACTCCTCCAAGTCACAAGAAGTCTCCACAAGTTCCTGAAAGACTTATTTCTCAAAGGCATTGCTAACTTTGCATGGCTGATGGTGGCCATTTCCTGGTTTTGACATTAGTCATCCAGTTACGGTTGCCACTTACTTGCCATAGACCACAGAATTGATACCATAACTATTTTCTTGTCCAACTTCAGCTGGACTGCTTTTAACAGTTTAAACTAGAGATTATAAGCTTTGTATTACATTTTCAAGGTAGGTGCTGTCTGTTCAGATGAAAATACGCAATCGACTAGAATTTATAGTCTAGAATATTTATATGGATTTAAATATGTACAGCCTTAGCAAATAACTCTGCCTCAAAAAGCCCCACACATTACAAACAAGAGGACTTGAACTTTAATGTGTAAAGAACAAAAACCTGCCGTAGGACAAACTAATTATTAGGGACGCTGATGGAGACCTACTGTAAGTGCTGTTTTCACGTGAGTTCCTTTGCATTTACAGTGACATAAATGAGATCACAGGCCAATCTGTTCACAGCAGCTTTATATATCACAAAGGTATGATGAAGGCTAATACTGAAATGAATTAACATAAAAAGATTGTAAGTTAATCACACACTCTGTTAAAAAAAAAATCCTGCATGCCATGGGGTTTTTTGTTGCCTTTTTCTAGTTGTGTTTTACGGGAGGGGAGTTGGTGCATACTGTGCTGATGCACTGTGGAGAGTGTCTCTGCTCCTCCAGAAAGCAAAGGCTTTGTCTCAAGGTGAAAGCTGAACTAAACACAGACTCTGCAGTCAAAGTTTGTTTATAACTCCTGACTCTGCTGGGTCAGTTATGCGGCAGTTTCACTAAACAAACAAGAAAAAAGCAGGTCAATGTCCAAATACTGGAGGGAAGCTTATTTAAACTGCTTCTATAGTTGTTGGAGAAGTAAAGGTGTAAGTGAAATGAACTGCCTCTGCAGTAAATAAAAGTGCATGAAAGACAGTGGATCAAAGTCATGGCCAGGTATGACTCTGAGCTGTCCTTGTCTTTCACTAAGATGCCTTTGACCAACTACCTCAGCATAACACAGGAAGTTATTGAAAGTACATTTGGCACTTGGTGCATTTGTTGCAGAATCAGCAACATAAATCTTTCAATCCACTGTCTTGAGTTGCTATATTGTAAGGTGTGTGTTAAATCATCACAACGGGAATCACTCTCTGAAGGACCAGAGAGGAAAACAAACCAAATTGCATGGTAAATCTATCAAGGAATGACACAGAGCAGCACAGCCAGTTGAATCAGCACCCTATGTGTCCCTTTCCCATGTTTCAATTCAGCAAGATATTCTCTGGAATCATTACCCTACTAAGTTAGCTGTTTACCTTGTATATACAAACCACCTCCTTTACTAGATTGCCCACACATCTCATACCCCTTAATGGAGTTCTCTTTAGAAACGCTGTGAGGTACAAAAGTGTCATTATCCCCCGTTTTAAATAGGCAACTGAGGCCTAAAGCTAGGAATCTGCCAAAATACAGGCAGCTAAACACCAGCCCTGTCTGCAGCTCAGCCTTCCCCTTTTTATTTCCTTCTTGAAAGAGTGAATGCTTGTCTAGGTCTGGAGAAGAACATTTCCATACACTAGTCTTTCAATCTGCGTACCCCTTACCGAATACAAATATAAAAATGAGCTACCAGTCATCTGATGCATATCAACACATATCTATCAGTTCATAAATTTGTTATCAGCCCATATGATGTAACCACAGCCTTTTGACTTAATATCCCATCTTTCCTTCTATGCTAGAATGCATGTAAAAAAAAATGCCGATCTGATTAGATACCTAATTTTAATGTAAAACGATCCCTATATAAATTTACTCCCTCCTTGCCTTGTATTGTCCAAGAAACTTGTTAGCCTGCTTCCTGCTGGGACCTGACTTTGCAAAGGCACTGCCAAGGCTCCCTATCACACCATCACTAGGTAGCCACGCCAGCACCACAGCTCAGCTCAACAGCAACATGTTCCCTCCAGGAAGGGGAGAGGAAAGGGTCTAGCAGGGAGTCAGCTCCCTGCTGGGAAGGATCTGTTGATAGTTCTCATGTGCTTGATAGTAATCCACTTGTGTGATATCAGCAAATTCAGCAGCTGGAGTCTTGGTCACTTTCCTCAGTGTAAAATTTCAGTACGGCTGTTTTAGAATCATTCATTAATTTTTACTCACATATTAAAGCTTTTCTTTTTCCAGTATGCCTCTGCTCCTGTGTTTGGAAAAGTTCCCTTCAGATGCTGTGGCTGCTCTCTTATGTTTTTGCTCTTTGTTAGTATTTCTGAAGGGGACTGTCAGAAGCACTCTGCATTGGTGTTGCTCTGCTTTGCCCGTAGCACGGACTGCCTTTGATGAGAGCAAACGTAAACCAAGGTTGTCTGCCTTTGAACACTTCAAACTGAAACAAAAATAAAGATTTGCAAAATTAAAGCAACCTCACTCATGCAGATTTATTCTAAGGGAAGTGGGCAGAGAATTGGTCCCAGGAAGATTGCAATACAGGAATCCCTAGATTCCTAGACAAAACCTGTCTAAATGAGTTTGTGGTCAACACTTGAAACAAGCAATTGGCCCTCCCATCAGCTCTTACAACAGACCGATTACGGCAGAGCTCCATGTGGCTGGCGTGGAGAGCTCCTCCGTGGCTTCTGCTGGCAGTCTGACATGTGAAGGTGCGGTAATATATTAACTGTGCACCGCAAGATGGAAACCACTGCTGCTTTTGATTGTACCTGGAATAGTTTTTTTTTCTACTCAGCGTGTAAACATGCGAGTAAACAGGGAGAATGGTTTAAAAAACAGTAAGCATGATTAAAACGCTTAAAGGAGAAGAAGATACTGTTCGCCTGAGCAGAAGTGAGAGGGAGGCAACTGTCCAACTCAGAGGGACAAGAGATTTGTTCAGGGAGCCACACAAATATTTCTCTGGAAGCCATGGGAGAAAATGAAGAAAAGTATGCTTTATAATAAATATCAAGACGATCTTGTATCACTAAGATCTAGCAGGCTGGGAAATATTTCCTTCAGGGAAGCTCTGGACTTTAAAGTCTAATAGAGATTTTCTAAGAGCTAAAGAACAAATACATGCATAGGGTAATTAAAATAGTATTAGATTCCCATGCAGAATGTATAAATGAAATAGCAATAGCACTTTTAGAGCAGCAAGGACTAAAAACCTAGTGAGACAAATCTAAACTGCTGTCCCATAGTCAGCCAGCTACAGTCTCTGCTCTGCGACTGTGTCAGCAGGAAATAACGGGAGAAATTAAATGGGTCAGTATAAAACCAATAAGAAAGCAGAAGAAACTGTGACACAAAATCAATACGTGGATCACTTTTTGTTGTCCAGCTTCTTTTACAATGTGAAAATAGCTGGTTTGCAGTGCCACAGAGCAAGAAAAGCCTACTGCATGCTTTCTTGCACCTTTCTAAGCAGATGATCACAATTACAAATTCTACTAAACAATTAACAATTTTATTAGCAGTAGTAGCAGCATCAGCGGCAGTAATGGTTGTTGTGTTCCAGTAGCCTTGAGAGTCACGAACTGTATGCCCTGGCCTGCTGCACATTGCACTCTACAAGCACACAGTAACAGATGGAAGAGTTTAAAACCTTGATCTTATTTGTTTGTAAAATTTTGATTTGATTTTAAAATTGCTCTGTTCCAGCAAAGATTTATTTGTGTGCTTTTCTTTACCACTGTGAGGAACGTGACTACTCACAATGTGGAAAGCAAAGCACATGCAGGACGAGAATCAGAAACAAGCAAGAAAGAGAGGGGAGATGGAGAATATTAGCATCCCTGAAGACTTTATTTGCCTTTGCCTCTTTGTAATGTGAAGCTTTATTTATTGCCAAGCCCCTCCACACTCAGAAAACATGGGTGAAGACCCAGAGCATGCTTAGATTGACTTAAAACTTCAGAGATTTAAAAATGGCAACACAGTTTGGCTTCTTGTTGTTTGGCATCTGGTTTCTGAGCCTTGCAGTGCATTTGGATCACATTTTCAGGCTTTTCCTTGCAACTGGAAGAATTAGAAATTTATTGTTAAAAAAAAAAAAAAAGAAAAGTGAGAGAGTCATGTGATTGTGTGCTTCCAGGAGCTGAGACTTGAAGAAAAAGCCCACCCCAGACTCACAATAAAATCACGAGAATTGAAAACACCAGACTTAAGAAGCTCATCCAAGCTTTCTGCTGTGCATATGGAAAACCAGGGTGTTGTCAGGACTAGTTAGCTAATGTCATAAAGCACTCAGAGGAACAACGTTAGTTATTATTTAGGAGGAAACCAAAGTGTAAAGTGTTTTACATATAAATCTGCCCCTTAGAAGAGCAACATTAAAAACGCAAGATTGAACTCTGGATTACTGAAGGGTAATAAAGAGGTTTTAAACACAGCCATAACTCATTCTGCATGAAAATGACTCAGCAGTGCCTTGACCAAGTTGGGAACAGGACCTCTGGAAGCGATTAGGAGTGGACTGTCTCCCATCATGCCTCCCCCCACTAATCTGCTAGGAATGGTAGATGTGCAGAGTGGTCCAGCACAAGGAGCTGACCCCAGAGCCAAGCAGGGGACGGTGGCTCTGCACCTCTGCAATCAGCCTGCCTTTGACTCGGGAGCAGAGTGAAGGATGGTGGCAGCGGCTTTGCTGGCACTGACAGGTAATGCCTTGCAAAGAAGCAGATTGTGCTGTGAAATACATGGTGTGGCCATCCTTGGGCCTGTATCGCAGCGATTTCAGGGGTTTCAGACTAGCTGTAGCGTGGCTATGTGGACTGAACACCCCCACTAGCAGACAGAGCCCGTTTGGTGCACTCCTGCAGCGCCTCTGCCCGTCTGCGCTCGGGCAGAGCAATCCAGTTTGCCCAGCTGAGAGCACACTGCAGTGAGAGCAGCATAAGATGAGTGGGGACAAAGGGGATAGTTCCTTCAAAAATGACTCCTGACCTGAACCAACCCACTGCCACAGGATCACCCACAGCTCTGCGTGGTGGATGTAAGGAACCTCCATTCTGAGGGCAGAATTGAGCCTTCTACAAAAAATATTTTGGGTCAAGTGTTTTGCAACCTTGTCCATTTGTGGGTTCATAAAAATATCAGCGACGGGGGTGAGGACTCAGTGACAGCAAATAGAAGCCTGCTGACAAAAGGTTTGTTTTTCCTTTGCACCTTTTGCAGACTCTTCAGAAGTCCCTCCTTTCCCAAGACATCCCCAGTTAAGAATCACTGGTTTCAGTCTTTTGGACCAGATCTGCAAGCAGCAGAGCTCTGTTCAGTTTGGTGGCAGTAGAATAATTCACGCATGTTGAAACGTTCACTTCCTGGCTTTAGCTGCTTTAGAGTTGGACCTGTCGTACATGCTACATAACCGTTTGGAACCCGCTGGTCCGTTCCTCCTTCAGATGCAATGCGAAGGGAGTGCTATTACTTTGTTAGGAGAGAACGTAAAACAAACAAGCCGCCACCAACTGCAGTTCATGTATATGGTTATGATTTTAAATTGCAAACAGGAGGCTACTTGGCTTTGCATGGTAAGCATTGTCTGGCAGCGGATGGGCTCCTCTGATCTCCCTGGGCCTTGGATTGCTGCTGTGAGATTGTGTCACAACTAGTCATTAATTATTTCATCAAAAGCTTATTTTTCTCATTTCCTCATCATTATTTCCACCTATTTTCTTATAAATTGAATCCAGTTACTGGCAAGGCTTGTTTCTCCCCTAAGTGGGGTCTGGGCTTTGCAGAGAAAAACATTGACCTTAGAAAAAATGTACTCTTGATATATGTAGTTCATGTGCATATGTATGCATACACCATGCAAGAAATTATGGTATATGTGTATAAACATTGCCCTGACCCTCCTTGTCCTCCCATTTACTCTGGAAGCAGATTCCCCTTCTTCCTACCTGTTAACAGATAGAAATATTGTCGTTCTCACCATGGGAATGAATAAACAAGGAAAAGCAGAAAGGAAAAAGAAGGCAAGTACAGCTATCAGGACATTCTAACAGTACCTTCACCTCCTTGGGAGATACTTATTTTTAAAAAGTGTCACAGTATTCTTGGTAAAACGGAGACCCCTCTCGGTAATGCCAGCCCTGATAGACAAAACAGGATAGCACTACTCATGGGAGATAATTACAGCCTCAAGAGAATTGGGAGTACCAAGCCAAAGAAGCCAGGAGGAGTGAGGCAGCCAAAAGGTCCAGAGAGGAGGTTCAGAAAGCTCTCCTGTCACCAGCTGCTGAGATGCTAGCAAAAAGAGAGGAACAATGGGATCCAGCAACCCCTCCATCTCCTCAGGGAACAAAAGCAGCCTCAAAAGCACATTGTGGGCAACAGCCCAAAGCATGGAGGCTACCGGGCCACGGTGGGCCAGAGGTGAGGGGAATGCCCCAGGAGAGGCTCTCCAGGCAGCCTCAGCAACCCAACAGCTTGGCCACTAAACTAAAACAGCAACAAAAGCTGTTAGACAGAAAGCTGCTGCTGCCACCCTTCCGTAGCCTGGAGCTGGAGCAGCCTGGCTGCAGGAGACAGGAACACTAGCAGCAATTTGCTGTACCTACGTAAGAGTCATCTTGGTGAAGTGCCCAGTTGTTTTTGGGAAACACAGAGTCTTCTCCTCACAGTACGTTCAGCATGTCTGTCGTGCGCAGAGCAATGAGGAATGTCAGCAAGATCCCTTCTGCGCCTGACTCAGCAATGGCGCTGTGATAAGCGTGGTTTGTCTTGCAGCTTGTGCTAAAGAACGCAGGACTTACCACAAGGACTCCAACTCTTTCACAACACGAGAGCACAAGAACATAAGAGCAGCCACACTGGGCCAGGCCAAAGGTCCATCTAGCTCCTGTCTCCAACAGTGGGCAAAAGCAAAATGCCTGGGGAAAAGTAGGAGCACAGGGTAAGCACATAAAATATTTCCCCTGAGTGCTCTCCCAGCTGCCAACCATCTCCAGATTAGAAATTTCTGGAGCCAAGTATGTTTTTATGTACTTAGAGCCCTGTAAGCTGCCCTGGGTTGCATCCTTCAACAGTCTTTGTGATTCCTCTAATCCTTGTGCTCTGTCAAGACTTACTCTTTCTGATCTCTTATTTATTTGCCCTCCAGATACTCTTCACCCTCTACATGCTGGATAGATGCCCCTCCATACCATTCATCTGAATTTTCCACCCTCAGTCTTATATGCTCCTCCTTTCTTCCCTGTCCTTCAAACTTCACTGCAACTCATGAAGAAGATGCCTAAAGCTCAGTCGCCTACTGGGACTGTCCATCACTTGAAAGTTGACTCTTCCATGCTACAAATTCTCAAAACTTTTTGGTCCTAGGAAACACGCATTGTCTCATGTTTGCTCACTGGTTCTTTCTGACCCTTCATTTTTGCAGTTCTCTGTCCAGGGCTGGTGCCCCTCTCTGAGGTTTACCTGTGCTCCCTCCCAAATCTCAGCGGATTATCAGAATTTCCCCAAAATTCTTTGGCTTATTTGTAGCAGAGCTGTTGATGAGAAGTGATGGACCAATTTTCTGGTGCTGTCACCTTATATAACCAAGGTCAGGCCATGGAGTGTGTGACACTCCTGAACTAGGCGGATTAAATGTACATCAGATTTCTGCAAAGTGTGAAAAAGACAAAAGCCTTAGGTCTTTCGGGAAATCCCCACACAAACTTTTTTGGCTCCTGAGAAAGACCCATTAAACTGTCTGCAAGCCCTTACTGGCAAAGACCCCATTCTGAGGAGGCACTACATGTAGTGGCCCAGTCTTAGTAATTCAGAACTGACAGTGAGGACACAAGTCCCTGAGATCTGCACCACGTGGCTCATTCCCAGAAGCAGCAAGTCATTTTCAGTGCTACGACAATCAGAGGAGGAGTCCGTGTAAGAGATCACAGCTGTCCCTTTTGGGAAGGCAGTGTCCATACTTCATCCTGGACTTCCCCAGTGATGAATCACCTCTCCGAGAAAGCTGTTCCCATGAGTGCAGTGGGTTCAAAGAACAGCTCTTGCACCCATGGCGATGAGTCAAGCCTCTGCTCTCTATGCTTTCTGTTGGATTGTCATCAATATTGACACACAGAGCCCACCGCTGCTCTGCCTAGGGAAAAAACTAGCGGAACTTCCTTACTAGGGCTACAAGCTTTGAAATGGCACTTTTCTTCTGGGAAGATGAACTAATCTGATGAAGCAAAGGAAGGCTGTACTTCCTCTCACCCCTCATTCCTGGTGGAAAGGGAGGAGGTCAGGGAAGGTCATATGATTTTTCTCACTCTCTCCTCACCAGTAATCATAGTGAAGGATTGAGCCTCATGGGCTCTGGGCAAATTTTCTCCCCATCCACACGCTCCACAGGTACTCGTTATAATGAGTTAATTTCTTGTCTGGCCTCTAATTCCAAAGGTTAAAGTCCATTGCTCATAGAAATGGTACACTCTGGGCAGGGTTCTTAGAAGCACCTCCACATTGCCCTTTGCTAATACTAAAGCGCCAAGACCACGTCTATGTATCTGCAGGGAGCGCGTTACAATGCCCATCAGCCTCTGGCTTCTCACAGCCAGAAAGTGTGTATCATTTCAAGTGGTGTTCTTGTGAGCTCCTGAGTGCTGCCCTGCCAGAAGATATCTTAATTTAGAAAAGCAAATAGTGAGGCAAGCTTTGTCTTGCTGCACAAGCAAAGAAAAGAGAGGATGTAGAAGAGTGCATAGCTTAACCCTTGGATGCTCACGACAAGGACTTGGCACAGGCGCCTTCACAGCACTTCTGGAATATCAAACCTCTGGCAAGCCAGCTATTGCTCACCTCTGCAAATGCCACGGGAAGAATCTGTACATTTTCTAACCCTGTGGCACATCATGACTTCTAAAGCCATCCCGAGCAGATGATCAGCTGCAAACTGGTCCAAAGCTGGAATTAGCTCCTCCACTAGAAGGAGCAAACAAAGCACAGAGGAAAGCTATTATCAACGTAAACAGAGTCTTATTTTGGCTTTGCCAGTTGTTGCCCATTTGTGTCTGGTGTGAAGTCATTGTCCTGCAACTAACAGCAGGCGCATGCATGCATGACATTATCAAAGCAGAAGGAGATGTTGTCATGCTCCACTGGAATTAGAAATCTTGCCAGGAAGAGGAAAGAATATTTTTAAATATGGTGTTGCTACATCCTGATGTCTCTACAGAGCAGGAAAATGTTTTAAAAATTCTTACTTAACATCTTTATCGGTGTATAAACAAAGTAAGATTACTTTATAGCTAAGGTTTATCTGTGTAAAAAGTTGGATACTTAAAACCCAGCTAATGTAAATATGTAAATCAGCCATTGGTTGGAAATGTTTCACTCGGTTCAGGGGAAAAATGTTATTACGGCATTACCCTCCACCCACACTTTTCTTTTACCTCTTCCTTTAAATCACTCATGTTTAAAATGATATTCAATATTTTTAATAGTTGCTATATAAAGACTGTGAGTTCTTAGGGGTAGGGACCAGGTTTTTTCCCCTCCAACATCTAACACAACAAGGTTGTGCCCTGGCTAATAGCCAAGACATCTGTTCCCAAATAAATATTAATGCTACACCTCAGCATGCACCGTCAGATAGTTGTCAGGGCTGTAATTCACAACACACATCTCATCAAGAGATTTTCCTGCACAGCACTCCAAAGCCCTAACAAGCTTTGAGCAGATGACAAAACAGTCTGGCAAGCTGGCAGTGACAGCAAAAATGGACATTTTTGCAGCAAACCCAGAGATTTATACAACGTCTTCTAGAGCAACACCACATTATGAAAACACTACATATCTGCATAATTGCACTCTACATGATGCCATCTACTCTGTACAGCCCACTGTGCTGGAATATGTGCACTGATCACCTAAGTACGCTGGGCTCCATTTAAAACACATTAGTACTAATCATAGCATCTTCTCACACTTCCTATGCAAGAATAAACACCAGGAGGAATGCACTACTCTTCCCTCCCCTCCCATGCACATGCGGAGGCTGTACAGCAGCAGCGTGTCCCACTCGCAGCAGACCTGAGACTCAGCATGACATAGGTTATGTCCTTATGGAGGTAACATCACTATACACAGCGCATGGATTTAATTTTCAACAATCTGGATGGTTTAATGATAATTAGTCCCTTTTAGAGCTTTATGCTGAAACATTCACACTCCTAGACCAGCCTAGCTCAGACGAGCTGTCATTACAGTGTCAATGCCAGCAGCCTGTCTCAGAAGTCTCTTTGGTCACAGACCCTTTTCTCCGGTTGCTCACCCTCCTGCTGTTTCCATCAAATGTACTTTGGACACTTCTGAGCTCCAGCTCGGAGCTCCCAGCTGCCACCAAAGAACAAACATGACAGCAGTGGCAGAGCCTCTGCCACATTTCAATCCCAAACCTCAACCACAGCAGGGGTATGAGCTGCAGGAGCCCATGGGTGCACCTCACCCACAGCAAGCACCAACCCGCGAGCCGGAGCTGTAGGCATCCCTGCAGCTTCTTGCAGTGTTGGCAACAATCACTGAACTGAGCTCTGAGTTTTTCATATTAAAGAGCAACTGGGTCTCTCCTTGCCTCTTGCATGTGTGCCTTGTGGACAAGCAGCTGCGCATGTGATGGTGGGGAGTGTAAGGGAGATATAAATTAGTAAAAAGCTAGAGCTCCTCTAGGAAAGGCACACAGAAACCAGAAAGCTAAAGGGACCTCACAGTGCCAGTGCTGTTTCTGAGATAACTCATTTGAAAGCAAAAGTGGAATAATATATTTAAACTGAGACAGAATTACACAATTAGGAGGGGCTGGGATACTACCCAGTTGACAGAGTCAGCGATAGAAGAGAGCCTTAGCCATGCATCAAGAGAGGAACTGGACACATTTTTGGAAATGGAGCAAACTGAGGCATAAAGCCACTGGCCAACGTTAAATGAGCTGGAAAAGAATGTGATTTATATGTCCTGGGCTGATAAGGGCAGGTCTTGCTGGGCTTTCAGGGCAGACTTTCCCCATTTGTTAGTGTTCCTACATTGCTTGCGTGTTCAGTTCATATTGATGAGATTAAATGTAACGGCTTTGGAAGTGTGAAGTCATGATTGCTTTGAAATGCTCAATCAATGGGATAAATCCAGATTGCCTTCCCTGAAGCCAGTAGAGAAAGGCTGGATTTAAACCAGTTTGGCAAAAATCAGTATTCAGCCTTTTAATAACATAACATAACATAACATAACATAACATAACATAACATAAGATAACATAAGATATAGCATAGCATAGCATCTGTTTAGCTTAACCAAAGGTAGCAGATTTGAGCTCTTGAGAATACATTGCTCATATCAGAGAAGGAGTATTCTTTCCTTCCCTACCATTAAATATTTTCCTGATGCAATATTCAGTGGCAACCAAAGTACAGATGGGCTGAAATGCAAGCTGAGGTTTTACAGCTCCCATTGGTTCAGCATCTCTGAAAAGTCAGTGCTGTGCATATGCACAATCTCAATGGGGAAATAAGGATGAGGCATCCTGGAGAGGAGACCAGCTCTTCCCTGGCTCACATCTGAACGTGTCCATTCAAGCATGTGTATCACGTCCACCACCACCACCTACTATGTGGAAATTGAAATCCTTGAACCAAGGGGAGGGAGGAGGTGTATAGGGGGTGTCTTCCCTCTAGACTTGGTAATGAGAATGAAAAGTTACATCAGGCTTTCTCAGAAGTTAATCTGTGGCTTTCAGGCCAACATGGGTTGTTGCCAATGACAATTTGATTTCTGCACCAGCAGGTCACAGAGATCAGGTGGGGGAAGAGGGAGTGCATGTATCAGCCCAATGAGACAAGGCTGAGCTCTCTGTCCACTGTCTCCTTCCCCTTTGGTTGGCGTCTCCCTGTCCTGAGTTTGGGGGTGTGTGGGGGAAGTAACCCTTTGAAAAACAAAACTCAGATGTACTCCTGGCTGGCAGCTGTGGTGCTTCCTGAACAGTTGGGGATTCTGTAAAGCCAGGAGACAAAATGACTGTGTAACACACAGAGTGTTTACTAAAGGCTGGACAAACGAGACAGTGGCTGGGATACCCGTGATAACAATACTGCATCAATTTCCTCACTGCTACTGCAGGGCACAGCTCAGGCACTGGCCTCTCACCTGCTGGATTACTGTCCTGATGCGTAGACTCTGCAAAAGGTCTAAGGATGGAGGCCACAGTGGTAAAGGCCACCGGGCAGTATGCCAGGGAGGTGGGTGCCATTGTGGTGTGGTGTACTGCACTGGAGTGGTTGACCTTGCTTCAGGTGAGCGTGTGGGCTCACCACACACACCAGCCTGGCCGAGAGTCCTCCCTGCCGGGTGGGCTGCTCTGCAAAACCAGCTGAAATGGATGCAGGAGCTATTTTGTCAGAAGGCAGCATCAGACAAGAGGCACCTACTGATGCAAAATGTGGTGTAGGATATAAAATCTGCGTCCTGGCTCTTGGAATCAAAAAACGAGCAGATCGGTGAGAGTCGCACAGGATGAATCTCATATCCTCAGCCTGGGAGCCTGGCTATGCTGGGAGCACACTGGGGCAGGAGGTCCAGCTACAGCTGCTGGTTAGCTCTGGGGCAATCTGAGGACATTTTGGCCATCAGACTTGCACAGCATAATCCTTCCCAGCCTCCCCCCAAAGCCTGAGAGAGTTTGGCCTGATTTGTCCTGATTGGGTTTTGGATCAAGCCCAGAAGGTACGAGGGTTTCAACAGAAGATGGTTGGAACCAAAGCTGCTTGAACAACCCTAAAGACAAGCTGATAAAGAAACTTTTATGACATAGTCCTCTTTTTATAAATGAAGCAAGAGATAAGAGGAGATAACAGATTAGAGAAGATAAACCCTGTACCGTCCTCCACCAGTCCATGATAGCGATCATACCAGCCTCCAACTGGCTTTAGCCTAAGGCACTCAGACCCTGCAGGTTTGAGGCACAAGGCAAAGCATCTGGTGAAACATCATGAACTGAATATAGATCTCCTGCTTGTGGCCACGATTCCTGAATGATAAATACAACTTCCCTCCCAATGAAACAATGAGCAGATAATAACAGCCTTAAATAAAACTATTACAATAAAACACTTAAGTAAAACAGTTTGCAATCTGGGATTGTGACTGGAGTGAGGAAAGTGAGAACTTGCAGTGTCTTGAAGGCACACCGATAGGTAACAGTTGAAAAAATCTCAAGCATAAATTGCTACCGCCACCCCAAGTTTAGACTCTGATGCTAATGATGTAGAATTATAACTGTATTAGCAGAATCGCACTGTAACATAAGAATCAGTTCAAGAAGCAGCTTGTAATTAATAGTGCACACTAACAGCAAACTGATTGATTCCTCTTATCTTCATGATCTTGACACATGCGGCGGCAGCTATACAAGTTGTACACTGACACTGGCTGTACTCCCAGCTGCGGAGGTCTGTAGCACTTGACTGAAGTAACTGCATTTCCTAACTCGTTCTTACTTTTCATACATCTTGGAAGAAACACCTATGATATAATAAGGTACATTTGCCTCTCTATCTTAAAACAAAACCAACCAGAAACAGACACAAAGTGGCTTCTGGCCAGGACTTTCTTCAAAACATCTGCTTTGCAGCTCAGTCAGGCTCTGTGCCCTGTGAAACCAGATTTTATTGAAGAAGGAAAGGAAGAGGAAGCAAGATCACCTGTGGCTTTGCTTCTGAAGAACTGGATGGTTACATTAGGCTTGGTTTAGCCTGGCTTTAAGCACAGGTGTTAACTAAAGAAAACGCGTTGCTTTTCTGATCTGCAGCCTATAGATTTAGGGCAAGGAACGTATGGTCTGATAGGAGTCTATTGCAAGCAAGTGAAGCAAGTTCATGCAGCATAAAATTCTCTTTAAGGTGCTAACATTTTGAATGTATACACTATGCAGCATGAATGTGTTACCGGCTATCATTTTTCCCACAGGTACAGCTGAGTCAAATTGTAACCAATGTGAATTTGAGAATGTCAAGAATTAGCACATTTAAGATATTAACTGCCAAACATTTCAGAAATTACTCTGAACCTTAGCACTAAATCCTCTTATATAACCTAAAGAACAGATCTCTTTTTGTTTTTAAAATGTACTCAGTGTTGTCTGCTTGGCTACCAGCTGCTGCTATCTGCCTGCTGTGGTTGGTAACTGTAAATGTGGGGGGCCATTTTGAAACCAAAAGAGATTAAAGACAAGAAGAGGAAGTCCAACAACTTGAAGATGCTATCATCAATCCACAGCTGGCCGGGAACAGGAAGCAAGCGGAGATGGCATACAGAACATACAGCCTCTACGGCAGAAAGACAAACAAAAATTAAAGGCTGTAGAAATGGTAGAGACTATTTCTCTATGGGCATCATTATTGCTTCGGGCTGGTCATCTGTGGATGAGGAGCACGCACTTAGAGCGTGGGCTCTCTCCCGGTGCTGACGAGGCACCGTTTATCTTACAGCACAAATGCTTTTATAGCTGGTTTAGAAAGGGAGCAGGGCAAAGCGCAGAATGAAGAATAATGATCTGCAAGGGAACTTGAGGATCAGACTCCGTTCCCATGAATGTCAGAGCTTTGTGTTGACCACAGTGGAAGGGTATTCAGGTCCCGAATGGTTTCATCACCAGTTTAATTATAGCAGATGAAATGCAAAACAAGACACGGCTTCTCATGCACAGCTTGCAGGGAAACATAATGTTATCATCACCTCAGGAGCCTGCGTGCAATGGAAAAGCTGCCATTAGGAGAAAGGCCATTTCAGGCCAAACATGAAAGAGCCAGATGTAGGAAGGCACAGCAGTGCCTGCAAACAGGCCTGGAAAGGCGGGCGTGCTGGATACGCTGAACCACAAGAGCAGCAGTTTCAGCAGAGCTCCTTCGCTCCCTCCCAGCGCTCGGCCCGAGGTGAGGCCTCTGCTCAGGATTCACAGGAGCACGTTTGCTGGTGCCCCGAGTCCACTCAGGGCAGCAGATGCATATGCTTTGGCTGTGGCCGCCCCTGCACCTGGACCACAGTGCAGTGGCACTCAGCAGCATGCCACACCATCCCTGCTGCAGCTGCATGGAGAAAAGGGACCCACAAAGAGTCTACAATATTTTTCAACTCCTGGTGACCCCTGAAGGCCAGTGTAAATGAGAAGAATTCTCAAGCCTGGGAGGAGCAGAGCATTCAGGCTAGTGCCAGGCACAGGAAAGGGAAAGGAAAGCATTACGCCCCAACTTGCAGCCAGTGGAGTCCGGCCAGCTCCAAGGATCTGACCCATAGCTCATTAAACACTCTACAGTGCAGTCTGAATCTCTTTTTATGTTTTGTTAATGCCATGAAGTAAATTGTACCTGTAATACATTTGCATGTGTAGCTTGCATCAGGTTGGATTAAGGTATAGAAAGCTTCTTAAGCACAAAAGTGCCCATTGTAAGAGTGCTGTCATTAATGACACTGTACTCATTTAGAGCAGAGTTCAGCCACAGCCTACCTAGCGTCACTGTAGAGAAATCAAAGTGGGCACATTCAGCCTAAGCACTAATACTCAATATCTGCACCAGTGAGGTAATTACAATAATCCCTTAATTACTGGCATCGGGAGAGTTTGAGGAAAACCTGCCTGGCAAACAAGCTCACTCTACAAAAACAAAAGTTCACAGGCCTGAGAAAAGCTGAAAATATTCAAGTGAATGGTTATATCAGCACGAGTAAAAGATAATCAAAGGGGGGGAGACAAGTGAGAAGAAAAACTAGAATTCTTTATTTTGCAGATGACTTTCTTGTCTTTGCTGCTTGCTTTCCATAGCCCAGTCCGGCAGAAGCACAGGATCCATTTCACAGACTTCACTGAGGTGCCTCAGTGAAGCACTCCTTCGTTCCCGGCACTGCACCTCCTGGGAGAGCAAGAACATGGAAAAGCCCAGGGAAGATGCACCAAAACTCATGCTAGCTGAATCACAGCCCCTTGCTGTAACCACTAGCTCCTACTGGTTTCTGCGCAGCAACCTCACAGCAGGCAGCAGGCGCTGGGCTGTCCCGACTGGCGTTAGGTGCTAACAGGAAGCCCAGAAAGACTAGATAAAAACGGAAAGGAAATGAACAGGACCAGATGCAATGAATTTCACTGAGGACTAGCCTGTGCCTGAGCAGCCTGCCCCAAGCGAGGGGCTGTGCGTGGCTCTGCTGCCTCAAAAGCAAAGTGGGGAGAGTGCGGACTGTGAGTTACCATTTGTTTCCTGTTCTCTCCCCCATCTCCAATGGAGCAACTTGTGCTGGCTGTGCCAGCTCCCCCTGCCAGGGCACTCAGTGTCTCAGCCTGGCACCCCTGCTCCGGGCCGCAAAGGGGAAGGGAGCCGCGTGGCGCCGGGGTATGGCCCCATCACAGGGTGGGGAAGTTGCTCCCTGAGGCTGCCATCACCCCTGCTCGGCTTGGGGAAGTCAGGGGTGCCCCGGGAGTCACGTACAGCAAGTGGTGACGCTGGCCTGGAAGCACATGAATCACAGCCCAGGCAAACTCCCAGGAACTGGCTTGGTCAGAGGAGAGGAAGGGTCTCAGGCCCATCCCCAAGACATGAATCTGCTTGGAAAGATTTAAAAAATGGGGAGTCTCCAACAATTTGGTGTCTCAGGACACTGGGGTGCTTTGCTTGCATTGAAGTTTTCCCTCTTTGATTCATAAAACAGATGGCCATAGGCTTTAACTCCAAGAGGACTTGGGTCTGTGTTCTCTTCATCAGAGTTCTAAATGTGACGATGGGGAACATACCCATGAACTGCATGGAAAACGAACGCTCAGCTCAGGCTCCACGAATACTGCATTCAGGACTGTTTACTAATAACAAATCCCAAATACAGCATAGCACACACTGTACTCAAACTACAAACCACTGCAAAATTACTAATGCAGATTTGTTAAAACTGACTAAAATAGGTCAAGCAAAGCACTGAACAAACTGCCATACCAATTCTCCCTTGACAGGACGGCACTCATTCTTAATTTTCACAGTCTTTTGCTCTTTTCAGTTGCATGCACAACTTTTATCATGGTTAATATCAACTCTCCCAAAAATTCACAGGCAGTTTTGCCTTTGTTTTAATTGCTAGAGGTATAGGCAAGACTGCATTGGGGTCCAGGCACGTGTTTAATTAATTGATTAGCTGAGAATTACACTACAGTAATTGGAAGACGTGCAATAATACCAGGGGATATGATAAAGCTGTAGGGGAATGTAAGTTTTACGAAGCAAAAACTAAGTATATACCACCACTACCATGGTACATACCATCAGTACAGATTTCCCACTTCAAATGACCAGACCAGTTACAGTATCCAGGCAGCCTGTTTCTCAGAGAGGAGGTACTGGAGGAGACAGAAATGAGCACAAACCTGGTAGAAACTTCCAGTATTAATTAAACCAAAATCTGAGTCTGGCATCCTTTGTGACTTACGCTCTGACAGCAGAGTTGTATGCAACACTTCGCTGCAAATTGCCTTGTTCTGTGATTGTAAAAATGAAAATAAACACTTGAAGAATTGTTCTCATATTCACTCTTCCAACAGCAAATATCAGGCCAAGTTTATCAGCTCTAACGACTTCAGTAAAGATACCCCCAGACTAAATTTCGCTTGCTGACCTTTGCGCCTCTTTAAACTTGGAGTAAATGTTATTAGTTGTGAAGACCGAGCCAGACAGGGCAGGCACGTGCTGTGCAAGCTTCCCCACAAAAGTTCTGCTGATACAACACAATCCTGACCTGCAAAACCTCTGCTGGTCTTACAGTCTGCCTTTCTTAAAGAGAAACTGTTACTAATGTGACACTAGAGCCAATTGTTCTGTTACAATGAGCACATCTCTCCTAGGAATTAGACCAAACATACTTCATGGGTGATCCAAAGCAGCCTTGAATTCTGCTGTGGGTCTAAAAGAAAATTAAACCTAATTAAATCTGNCCCCCCATCATTCCCACCAGAAGCCCGATTTTCAGGCTTCACCAAAGACCTCTCCAAATCTAGGCAAACCTACCAACAACTGAGCAAGCCACATCTGGCTAACAGTTTTCTTGAATGCTCCAGTAAGCTGGTAAAGGAGATAAGATAAAAGTGAAATATTTTCATGAAGGCTCATTGAAAGTGTGCCTATCATGAAGGATGCGTGTATCTTGCAGTGCAGAAAGACACGGACAAAATTGTTGGAATAGATTCTGCCACTTTTTGTGCCCTTGCTGTATTCTTGGTCTCTGACTTGCCCTCGAGCTTAATAATAAAGGGATTCTATGTAATGGGTGGACTAGAGAATTGCATACATGTGCTTTGCTTAATTGCCATTTGCATGCTGTGGTCGATCGTGCAATAACAATGAATCCATTAGAATTAAATCTGGGAATTATTAATTGATTCCATTTACACATACTGTCATCTTCCATAGGAGCTGCGGGAATCTGTTGTCCTTAATGAAATAGCACTAGAAATATTGAAGTCATGTAAAACAGAGATTTACCTGTGGTAGGTATCCCTAGTGAAGATTAGGTGATTAATTTTGTGTATAACTAAAGGCTCAAATGCACATTGTAATAATTAGGTTTGTTTGGCTTTTTAATGTAAAAAATTAAGGACTTAACTTGTTTACTGCCTAACTATAGATGGGTTTGTGTGGAGATGTTTATAATGAAATTCAGCAGCAAGGGAGCAATATAAAAACCAAGGAACTGGAACCGATCTCAGGAATAGAAGTTCAGTATTGTCCTAATAATTATGCTGGCAGCTGTATTTGCATGAAACCATGCTTTTTCTGTAGTACTCAATTAAGGTTATTCAGCTGCCTTGATGTGTTTAGAAACAAAACCACTGGCATCCAAATAAGGCTAATAACAAAAATGCAATATGACGTTTCCCATTTCCAGCAAAGGGTAAGAGAACAGATGTTCCTTATGTTGCCATGTTTCACCAGCACAGGGGGGAGCTGAGAAAGTTTGCAATTCATAGTGACAGTGCCATTAAACTAATGTAGTGCAGAATGTGCGCGATGGAAGCATGCAGCTCTGAACAATCTGTTTGGGCACAGAGGAAAGGATGGGGAGAACTAGAACTGACCTTTCAGGTTAAAAAAGAAAAACAAACCAACAAAACATTCCTCTGGCCTCTCTTCCCATATTGCAGAGAGCAATCAGCTACTCGACGGGACTGCAGATGGCATTCCAGGCTCCTTTTGTTGTCTCAACATCCAGCCTGCGCTATGGACATTCAGGATCCAAAGGGAAACGGTTGCTTCGCCCCGTCGCCCTGGGCTCACACATGGGAGTGTGGTGGCACAGTGCTGCAGAGGCAGGCTCTGCTCCTGCAGCCAGGAGAGCAATGCCGCTGAAGAGGACAGTCGGCAGTGTCAAACAGCCGCCTCGGCCTGTAAAACCATCTCTTGATCTCTGGTAGATGGCACATCTGCCCATCCATGCCAGGACACGGCATTACCACAGTGCGGGATGGACCGACACAAGGTGGCAGTGCTCTCAGGAAATTGCCACAGCTTCTCCTCTGGGATCTTCCAGAGCCAGGGTGGCTGTTGGTGCTTGCCACCTTGGCAGGACACAGCCATGCCACGGCCATGGCACAGCCAGGCCCCTGCGCCCAGGTGTCCCCCTTGGTGCAGGGGTGTGCCACAAGGCTAGCTGGCAAGGCTGGTGGCTGCCCCAAGGAAACAACACATCTCCACTGGGACGCAACTGTTCCCTGGGCCTACGGCTGCGGGGACACCCATGGGGACCCGAGCAGACCGCAGGGGGACTGCGCAGGATGAGGAAGCACCCTTTACTTTTCAAAACTGTTTATTCCTCTCCAGAGACCTCCTGCTGGCGGACATTTGCAACATGTCTGTCACACGCAGGGACACAAACAAAAGCCAGAGAGCGAAGCACCCCTGATTCGGCCCTTGCGGGCAAGGCCCCCTGCCCCAGCAAGGCGCAGCACAGCCTGCGTGGGGAAGCTCGCGGTGGGCTATGCTGGTGGGACAGCCATTGGGCTCCCTGTGGTGCTGGGGCCTCAGCACCACTGGGGTCAAGAGGGGCTGACGCACAGTGGGACAAGTAACCCTGAGCCCCGGGACTGCCTGCGCTCCCAAGGGAACACCTAAGTCGTTTTGGAGCCATCCTCCAGCCCTCCCTGGGCAGCGCCCTGGTGACAACTGAGCAGGGGGAGCCTCTCCCCCTGGAAATTCCCAGAAAGAGCTGAGCAAACCATTGAGCAAACACACTTGCCCAGGGAGATCTCCCCTCGTGAACTCAAGTCATCCTAGTACCCCAGGGACCTAAACCCAAGAGCAAAACATTGTATGACACATGTTAGCACATTTTGGGGAGGGGGGGAACAAGGCACCACAGACCGCATCCACTCCCTTCGAAGTCTCTGCCAGTGCTCAGTTAACAGTTCAGGCGTCACCACTGGGGCAGGCTGGGCACTGGGGCGGGAAGGCTGCTGGAAGACACACAATATCAAGCAAAGGGTAGATCTCCAGCGAGGCAGATGAGATCAGGGCCACCAGCAGAGGAGCAGACACACAGAAACCAGTGGCCGCCAAAGTAAAGCGTCAAATGGATCCAAGACTGATTTTACTTTCTGTGCAAATTCCTTGGGAAGGCTGTGAGCGCCCACGCTGCCTGAGCAAGCAGGTTGTGCTCCAGCCTGCTCCTGAGCGAGCACCACCACCGCCTCTGAGGGGTGCTGAGCACCTCCCCAACGACAGCCGGTCCTCAGCACTTTGCAGGATCAGACCCTTTGACAGATCTGGAGCATTTTCACTGACCTTCCTCCAAATGTGTCTTGCCTTGGCTCACAATGCCAAAGTAAATAAATAAATAGACTAACAAGCAGAAATGCCTTTACCGGACATTATTCTGGGCTGATTGGTTGTGAAACTTTACTCAAAACCCCAAAACCACAAAAACTGCCAGTTTTCCAAGCCCTGTGTTTTTCATAGCTCTCATAGCATTCTGAATAGTTTGCATTATTTCAAACATAGAATAAATATACATTTAAACTGGTTGGATTATTGACACAGGGGGAAAAAAAAAAAAAAGGCACTTAACTCCTTGTTCTGTTTCTTTTTCCCATGAAGTGAAATAAGAATTAACAGCACTGAATTATGCCTTGGACTTTCACATTTACAGATGTAAATACTGACAACAGCCAGAGTGCCTGCAAATGCATTCATACAAAATTCATTGAATAAGTGTACTTTAAATTAAAAACAAATCAAAATTCACCACTTATGTCTCTGTGTCATTTACTCAGGGAAAGCCTATCATAATGACCCCAGGCTCTTGCGCAGGTTTTTTTCATTGCGTTATGTACCACGTTCTCTAATGTTAGCACATCACCATACTTCAGCCAAGCTCAGTAAAACACTTTGGGCTGCAACTACCCGCGTTTTACAAATGGAGCTGTATAAAGACAGGTAACTTGGCCAGAACCGTGCCTAAGTCTGTGGCAGTGGTAAGGAGTCTCGACCATCAACTCTCTGCTCTTGTATTGTTCATGAATGGTATTTGGTATAGACTTGAATTCTAAGGCCAGAGGTCTGCAGTAACATCTGGACGGGACATAGCTTTGTGTGAAGCACAAAGTGCTGGCGTCCATGCCATGCCCCGGCACAACCGCTTGCCTGAGCCCATCCAGGCTGCACACTCCACTGCTGCAACCACTGCCCAGGGTCACTCACAGCCACAATGCCTTAGGGAAAAAAAAGGCATGTTTGAGCCACTGGGCCCCTATTCGAAAATCAGGCACAGAAGGCGATTTCTCCATTATTCCTTCAGAAATGGTGTTGTATTTCTTATGGTCATAATTCCATAAATTCAAATACACTGCTGAACAGTCACAAAAGGCTACTCGAGGACACACGGACAGACGTCTGGGAAGGAAAACCAGTCTGTTATATTTGGAGATCCTGCTCTAATAAGTAACCTTATACAGTTATTCAAATACAAATGTCTGGGTAGCTAAAGTGTCATATGTGATTAAATCTCTGCAACAAATTATGTTAATATTGTTACTTCAAGAACACAAATTAAAAAGTTACAAAATGCAAGCATGGAAATCATGTTGTCTAGAACCTGTATAGACAGTTTCCCTTTTCATACAATAGTTGCATTAATTACTGAACTTGCAAGAAAATAAGAACCCTTGTCAAGTAAGGTATTAGAGGCTTGAAGAGTCTTCACTGAATAACTCACTATCAGTATTCTTTATGCACACAAGCGTGACATGAGGAGATATTCATAAAGGAACACGAACAGTATCATGTCCATACTTCTTATATTAATTGTAACTTTGAGATTATTTAAATTAAAGATTTTTGCTGAAAAAAAAGATCAGTTTAACTTTCAGCACTTGCTCTCTTCCTTAGTTAGCGTTTGTGCTGTCCTCCGGTTATAGGTGATGTAAATGAATTGATTTTTTTCAGCTTCATATTTGTTTCTGACCTGTTTCTTCCACTTGCCTAAACAATTCCCTTAAGAGATGGAAAGTCAACGGCATTTGGGTAGTTGCTGAAAATCAGGAATTTACTTCAGTGCTATCTGGATAGGGAAGTGCTTTCCTGAAACGGGGTCTTGGTCCAAGTTTCACTTCTAGTGAAAAAATGCTTTATTTAAAGCAGTAATAATTGAACTGTGGAAAGTAAGTGCAAACAACTTCAGTTAAGCTTCAGTTGCTGCTTTTTAAACAGCAACAAAAGAAAATGCCTTTCAACGTCAGCGATACTCTGGGCCTAGAACTGCCCAAGTCTTCACACAAGCGCCTGTCCTTTCTCTGGGGCAAGAAGAGTGGTTGCCAAGGGTCAGACGCGACCCTGGCACATGGGCACGTCCGGGGGGAACAGGTCCCAGGGATCCCAAGCAGCCGCACTGAAGCTAACAGCACTCTGCACAGGTGCCTCTCTCTAACTGTGCAGGACAAGGGCCTTAAATAGTCTTCGAAATCAAGTGAAACTGCAACAGATGGAGGAGCCAGGGCTGCTTTCCACTGAAGAGCCAAATGCCTTCAGGACTGCCTGGGTTTAATACAGAGCATGCAACCAAAAGTCTTTTATTTATTTCTTTGTTCTTCATTTTTCTTTTTATGCTGCTGCAACATAGTCACCTATTAAAGTTATGGTTGTGCTCATTCCTGGAATTTGTAATGGACGGTAATTGTGCCTGTAACAGTAAAATTGCTCTCAGCTAGGCTTTAGCTTTGCTGTCACCCAAATCCTGGGATAATAATGAGGCTGAGCTGCTTTTATCACAGACAATAAAAACTGAATACACAGTATTGCCGAGAAACAAAGTAGAACACTTCCCGTTGGACTATCAAAATGTAATACATATGGGTTAATGAAAAAAACAAAGTACTCAGTGATTAATTTGAACATTAATTAAACCCTGTATTAAGATACATCTATATAATGCTGGAAATTAATGCTAGGTCCCTGCATCTCTCTGATTTCATTGAGAAATTACAGCAGCTGAACTGCTCTGGAAAACATCACATGCCTTAAAAGAGATCTGCATTGCATTAGTAAGTGTCATGATGCTTTAAGTAAATCAATTGCTCTAGGACCATCCCTGATTAACAGTCCGGTAGCCCAGTGTTCATCAAATATGTAGAAGGCATACAGAGGCATTGTTCCCAAATATGCTTCAGTCATTATTTCTAGCGATGAGATTATTCATTTCTGCATCTTTACAGCAACTTTACTGACACTAATCTCCATTTTAGCTGCAAAGCTTTTGGACCCAGAATTTGGGATGACCGCAAAATGGAAGCCTGGCTAAGTCTGGGCTGAAAATTTGGGTTCTCAGGTCTTTCCTTATATGAGCTAATGGTATTTATTTGGGCTTTTGCACCAAGTGGAATAAGAGTGTGGGCGAGCTAGAAGTTAACTAATTTTTAAAACATTTTCACATCTTCATCAAAGGCTGGGTGCAACCACCAACACATGGTACTACAGCCTACAAATAGTAGGAAGTAATAATTCCCGAGTGCTAATACACACAAGCAGAATAGTCTGGCTCAAAAGGTGAAATGCTGCCTACCTCGGTGGGATGCTAATTTTAGCAATCATCCTCCCAGAAAAAATAACTAAAAGTAAGATTTGACACTGCTTCTACCTGCGTTGGGCCTAGCAATTACAAGAGGAATCCATACTGCCCTCCACCTCACCTGGAGTTCGTAGCACTCCTTATACTCTCACTGTAATATGTCAATGCTCTTCTTTCCCCAGGTCATTTTCAGAATGAATGTGCTTACATAATTCTCATCTAAGCCTATTACAATGGGCTATAATAGAAACAATGGTGAAATGGCTTTGAAATGATGATGAATTGGGCATGTGGCACACGAATGTGTACTTCATCAGCGAGTGCCTTGTGGACACTCTGAGTGTCTCTGAGACGAATCTCACTTGCAGTCCATTATGACTCTTTTCAGCAGGAAGACCTCTTCTGCTAAGCCATGGTGCCTCACACCCCAGGCCCCTGTCCTTCCGTGTTTTATGGCAATTCTGTTTCCAAGTTCTGTTCCCGGTCATTTTTACCCCACATTCAAAAATAGGAAGGACCCTGACATGGGTCTGCTGCTGTTAATTGGTGGCTATGTCAGAGCTTCCTATCATGGCGTGTCTCAACAGCAGAAAATACACATTGCAACAGCACGGAGCTGTGGCTTATGGCCAATCAACTGTTACGATTACACTACTATGCTGAGCTGCTTTTGCGTTTCTCTGTGAGGAAACCTTTCAGAGGCCCTAAACCACGTTTCATAACCTTTTCTGGTTTTACATGTTAGTCTCATCCGACTCACTTGCATCGTCCCCTGCACAAGTTCCCCTTGGGAGTCTCTGGGAGATGCTGATGTAGGCAGCAGAAAAGTGGGCCCTTCATTAATATGGACTGTTCATCGGGTGCACATTGAATGTGTTCAGGACGCCAATGGGACCTGGGTGCCCAATTTCTTTTAAATGAGGAATCAGTTCAAAGCTCTGTGAGAATGCCTGCCCAGCCTCCTAGATTTCTTTATAGGGATTGTATAGCCAGAACATACTAACCAGTTTAGGTTGTGTCAACAGCAGGCTCCTTTCGAAAGGTAGTGGTTGAGTGCTAAGATCCTGCCTTTGTCTCCTCAGGAACCCTAAAAGAAGATAATGTATGTACAGTACTAAACCATGAATTTTAAAAGTGTGTGTGAAACTGTTCATAAGCAATTGAATCCTACTAGAATTACCTTCAAATACATTGATACTCTATCAGCAGAAACCCAGTAGTAACAGACTTCTAAAATGGAAAAAGCTGAGAAAAGGAATCAGCCTTCGTAAAGCTGGAAGAAATTGAAAATCCATCTTTCACATAGGTCATATCTATTTACCATCTGGATATATTAAAAATTGCTCATCCTCTTCATTCTCGCTATTACCAATGAGAAATTTGGTAACAGGATCTAAAATACAATGTCATATAACGGATAGCACATTGCTATAGTACCTACTGACGTAATGTGAACATGTCTATGTTTTATAGCTGAAAAAACTGGGAGACAAATGTGGCCCTCACTTCTGCCCAAGCTCAGCACAGTGCTCGTCCTCACCAGTCCCACATTAACCAGGCATTCAAAAGTCCTCATTTGCAGTGCACGCTGTAGCCTATAATCATAGTAATCCTGCAAGGCAGTGCTCTGTGGCTGCCAAAGACTGATTAAAAAACTGGAAATATTACTTTTTTTTTCCCCTCCCCAAATCAAGCCCAAGGCAAAATGTGATTCTTTGCCAGATACTTTCAGTTCTCTGTGGATTAGCTTCCCAGACAGGGGTAACCAGATGCTTATACAAGTTTCTAAACTGGCATTAAAGGTGTGGCCTTTGGCTTTTAGTTTTTCAACCCGTCAGGTATCTTCCAAATTTTGGAGGCTACACACCATTGACCACAGCTGAGCAGCAATGGAAAAGCTTGTCAAGTACCCTTCAGGTCTTGTTTTCATTTGGGTCACTTGTAGCTCTGGCTAGCACAGCCTGACAGGTCAACACAGCACCAGGGCAAGAACTGGACCGTGCTTGGGTGCTCCCTGCTATAGTGCTGGTTAAAATAGCCTTTGAGCCGAAGTGATCTTCAGCCCTGAAAGAAAGACACATCCAACACCTCGATGCAAAGACTGTTGTCAAAGTCATCCTCACAGTGCCACACTGTGCTCTGAAATGCATTTCAGTACAGAACAGCAGGGAAAGTCAGTGCCCTGAAATGAAATACAGGTTGATCTGTAAATGCCTCCTCTCTGCATCCCACCACAATAGAATGTCAGAAATATATAGGAGCCGCTGAGGCATATACATTATTTACACACAGGGATGCCCTCAGCAACACTGGGAGTTCCCTGCAAGCCAGGAACACGGTAGAAGACAAAAGAGGTTGGAGTCTTATGAAAGAAAGCTCAAGAAGATAAGATCTCCTGAAATGTGTGGGCTAAAGCTATGGGTAGGAAGTGGGGGCACACGACGTGCTGGGGCAGCTGGCTTTGAGCAATGGTCTGATCCTGCTTTGAGCCACTGTTGCTGAGCATGAACCACACAGCAGTGTGGTGTGCTTCGGTGCGCCCTGTGAAAGAGTCCTGCAGACACCTCTGACCTTTTGGACTAGCAACCGGGGCTCTCCTAGTCCACTGGGACCCTACCACTCCATTAGGACCTGGAAGGAGTTGATCCTACAGCGTTAGACTCCAGTTGCTTATTTGTTATTTATTATTGTTTTTATTATGGTAGCCTCAAACGGTCCAAACATACAAGGGTACCACAGGGTTCAGCCTTGATGAAAAGCAGATGAGGAGCCAGACCCTGCCTCCAGTAATAAAATGCAGAAAGCTGATGTAGCAATGCAACAAGGCTTTTGTGTGGTTTCCTTCTCACTACCCCTGTCTCTTGCTTCCTAGGGGATGTAGGAGACAGAGTCCTGGTACTACTTTGCAATATTACTATTAAGGGGACTTATTTCAAGGCAGCAGAAACCAAAGGCAGCTCCTGTCTCCTTTGGCCAGAGCCAAGTCCTAATAGCCCTGTCACATTCAGCAGTACCCTGTATTACCAACGGGTCCCTGTGATGTCCACAGGGGTGCTGCTCTCGTGCATATAAAATGGGAGGTATAAAGATCTGGCTCTAATCATCATTTAGCCACAATTGTCTTGATTGTCCTAGGTTTTCAACTTCACATTTCAGCCATTTTGGGGGGAAGGAGATTTTTACCAGAGCTCTGTTCACAACAAGGTGGTTCGATTTACACTGGGGAATGGGTACAAAAGTTCCTCTCCCCCACACAGAAGTGGCTGAAGAGATCTTGCTCAACCATAGCACCAAGAGTGCTGTACCTCACTGCACAACAGAAGCCAAACTCGAGAAGTTTCAGCAAACAGAAGTACACAGTTCAGGAAATTAGGAGCCTGCTAAAAGCAAGGATTGCAATGGAAAATCTTTTGCAACCCTAACTCTTGCTGTTTCTAGAGAGATAAGCAGAGGATAGCCAAATTGAAATCTAGCTAAAACATCTGGACTAATTCTTCTGCAAAATATCCCATAGAATTTTTATTAAACACACAGTCAGTGCTCTCAACAGCCCAACACAATATAAAAGCAATGCAGGGTTATTGACTCAAACCACCTACAGAACTAGTAATACCACTTCCCCCAGAATTTACATTACACCAAGAGGTTTCCCAGTCAAATTCAGATCAGAGCCAGCCCTATTTAGCAAGTTAATTCTGGCGAGATTATATCAGAGAAGATCCGACAATGTTGGTTTTAATAACATATCAAACCCTCTTTTTTTTTTTTTTTTTGGGGGGGGGGGGCACGAGGGGGAGAGAGGCCGCCGT
>VYXH01012756.1:84306-132153 GCA_013397275.1 Burhinus bistriatus
ATATTAATAACATAAAAACCTCTTTTTTTTTTGTTTTTTTGGGGGGGGGGGGACACGACGGGGACAGAGACTGTCCTAAATAATACATTTTTTTAAACTACAGTGTTAATAACATAAATACAGAAGTGACAAATACATTTGTAATTGCACAGCCAGTTTGTGGTATTGGCATAGCAGAAAATGTTTCAAGCCTATAATACTGTCAGTAAGAATTACTTTAGGTAACATCTTGGGATCAGTTACTTCCTCTAAAATTGGAAATTGCTGAAATTACTCCAATTACTAGAGCTCTCTGGGAACAGTATACACACATACCACTTGTCCTCTGTGCTGTTTGGGAATATTTTAACTAATAGCAAATTATGGACTATCCATAACTGGCTATCATTATTTCAGAGCAAGCTTTTCATCTAAATCTGATTAAAAGACCATTTTTGTTTCCCACGTTTAGAGAATACAGCAGATGTGGATCTGAATGCTGTTATGTTTGCTAATAGATGCAGGACACATGGTAGTGTGGTATTAATAAAGATTTGGGCCAAGATTTTTAAAAATAGGAGCCTAATTTTAAGATTCCACCATCCATATTTAGTGTTGGAAATGAACAACCTTTTTTCACAGAGCCCCAGCAGCTCCTATTGAAATCAGTGGGTGTCAGAGCTTTTGGAAGTTGAACCACTAATTCAAGAATCCCAAGGGAGAGTTAAGAGCCAAATTTTCCTCTCCTTATGTTTGAAAATCTGGGGATAAGATCCTGTGTGTAGCAAAATTCCCATTCACCTCAATGGAGACGGGATTTTTCTCTGATCTGGAGCAGGTTTTGAGAAAACCAGGTTACCCTGAGAGACACAACCAGAAGTGAGAGACGCAGGTCATTCCAGCACAACAAAATATGATGTCATCCCAGAGATGCCAGGAATTTTACAGAATATCTACTACTATTTTAGATTTATTTTTTTTTCACAGTTCTAACAGGCTTGTTAGTATATTTATTGCTTCTCATTTTCCTATGTTCTGAGCATTCTTACACACATGGAAGTAAAAGACAATTTTCACCTGTGGGAGGACATACTCAGATACTGTGCATAAATGCAGGACACTGCAGAAACTTCTCACAGCTCGTCAGCTTCAAAGACCCTATCGTATCACGGCCACTTTCAGGGAATGGGAATGCAGTTTCTGTGGTCTCAGACCGTAATCCATTTTTCTCTAATTACTGTTGCTGAATGTTCCCCAAAATACCTTTCTAGAAAGCATTTCTGCAGCTACCACAGGCGTGAAGAGGGGCTTCTCGACAGCAGAGGAGCTGTGGGAGGGAGATGCAAGACCCAAAGCTGGTCTCTGCCCTTTGCTCAGCCCCTCCTCTCCGTGCCCACGGGACACCTCCGGGATTCACATCTGCTTCCAGAGCTGCTGCTGGCAGCCGAGACTGCGCTGCCATCAGGACATACTTTACACGTATTATGGCCTTATGGATGTGAAACTCTGGAAGACTGGCGCAGATTCACTCCCTGCCTATGTCATCAAAATCAGAGCTACACCCAGTCAGGCCAGCAGCAAGCCCTTTGGCTCCAGCTGGGGTGAATCATGCCAGCGTGGAACCTGATTCTTCAGGGGAGATAACATTGTAGCTCAAATTTTTAATAAACAAGGCTGAGCTTGAGCTTCCTCTGGGTAAAACCACACAGGGCCTCTTTCAGTTTCAGGAGGTGAGAACCAAAACGATACTCTGCCTCCAAACAAAAGCTCGCTTTTATCAATTTCCAGGATTTTTCTAATGCCAATGTTGTGGTTCTCATTTTTCCACAAAAACATTGCTAATAACGGAGCCATCTCTCGAAAAGTTCCAGGATTTATAGCAACTGGCAGCATGTTCAATACGTAATTGTTTTTTGGAACAATCATAATCTTATTAGCTGCCAGTCTCCCCCACCAAGATAAATTTAAAGGAAATCAGTCTGCTGACACTTCCCTGATAATTCTGGCTATTCCAACCTTTAAATTTAGCAGTTGCACTGAGCGTATACCTTGAGGGTGTGAAACCCTAAGGCTTCCAGTTAAGAATTAAATAGTTAATTACTAGCAGTGAACAAAGACCATTCACTAGCATAAGCCCTGACTTTGTCCAATTAGTATTACAGGAAGATACTGAAGCAACTTTGTCAACAAGTTCAAGCAAAGATTTCATGGAATTATCTGGATGGGTAACAAACATCAGAACGTCATCAGCAGAGAGAGTCATTTTATACTGCTTCTAACAAGAAATATGTCGTATCCCTTGAACTTCTTCCCTGGGTCCTGTGGTGATAGCATGAGGTTTCAAATCGTAAATTATCTGCGCTTTGGGACTGGTCAAGGTTTTGAGTTATCTGGCTAAGTTTACAAAGTATCCCTGCTTAGTGTTAGCTGGATTTATTTCTTTTAGTGAGAATTCAACTGGTCTGGCTGGATATCAAATGCTGAATAACTTATTTCTATTCTTGAAATTCTAATCTTTGAGAGAACAGAAATCTTGTAATCAAAAATCCTGTTTACTCAATAATGTTAGATTACTAATGATACTGTCAGCAATTGCTAATGGTGACAAACTATTATTTTGGCAGTGCAGTCATACACATCCAAATGCAGATCTGACATAAGCACTGCAACCATTTGTCTGTTTGCAAAATATGGCCCACCGAATACAGACACGAATGCGTGAATTGCAAACACAAACATAAAGGTTAGATGTGACCAGAACTCTTGGAGGGGTTTGTTCTGCAGTACTAGTCGTGCCCAACGCTCATAGCCTGACGTGCCATGCGATGCCTGCTCACCTGCTGCACGGGCGCTACGCCAGCTGTGGTCAGTTGAGTAAATAGGTGTGGGGCCTATGCAGTCACATCTCGCAGGGGCATACTCCACCGATCACTCAAGAGATTTACAGGTGAGTCAAAATGAGGGTTAACCTCTCCCAAACGTCTAAAGCTAGGGCACTGAATGGCTACGTCCAACCCGGTCCGCAGAGATTTCCCAGAACACTTTCCCGCGGTTACTGCTTAGTGCTATCTGGCCACTTTGTAACCTCTTTTCAGCTGTGCAATTATACAATGAATACACAACATCTGTTTTCTGTTATGTTTGAAACACGCCTCATCAGTGTTTGAATGAGAGGATACGCTGGTGAGTAGCTCTGGAAGGACGGCTGATGCAGCAGCAGAGAGCATTGCCTCTCTGCTGATAGCTCTGGCAGCATGTGAAGCATTCTAGCTGGAGCGATTGTGGTCGTAATGGTATGCAGTCGGCATTTTCTGGTTGGGATTTATTGATATAACTCACTAAAGAGGAGACTATGTCAGAGTGCCCCCTCCTTACACGGGAATGTTTCACAAGCAGGAAATATCACCTCCTCAGCCAACCTGGATCCGCAGTACGGCCGGAGAGCAGATGCTGCAGCTAGCAGAGCTGACAGCGCTTTGCAAAATGACTGGGACTTGGTGGTGAGGAGGAGAAAATGGCCTGATTTTGAATGACATTCTCCTTTCTGAGTAGAGTTTGGCTCTTTTTTTTTTCCCTAGCTAAATTAAAGCTACTGTTCCCTATAGATACTCTGGGGGGAGATACTATGAGAGTTATTGAAACTAAAAGACAATTAAAGAAAAACAGGTATAAAATATCCATGAAAGTATTTGGGCTAGAAACTGAAGGAAAGCTTCTGGTCATGAGAGGATGAGAGCCAGAACAGGATTCTAGTGAGAAAAGAGGGAAGAAAAAGCTCGTCTCAGATGTAAGTGAGATTAAAAGACACAGTTGCCTGCAGAAGCTGGAAACTAGACTTGAAGAGTTTCCCCACCAATATATCCTACAGGAGATGGAAAACAGAGGCATTGCCCAGACACGGCTCAGAAGGATGGTTCTAGCTCTCTGGCTGCCTGATTACAACTGCAGCTCTGAATCCCAGATCTGTGACTTTAGGGTGACAATCTGGAATCTGAACTGGGCATTTACACACGTTCTTGGCGTGCCTGTTGATTAGAAGCCTTTATTAAGGTATCTGACGCTGGAAATACAGGCCCCTACACTGGCATGACACAACTCCATGTATCATCCACTGCACGTGGAGGTGTTACTAAACTGTCCCCTTCCCAGAGCTCCTGAGTCTTCAACCCAAATCCATTAGCATGTCCTTTAGCCCAAGGTCATATTATGAGTAGTAATATTGAAAATTATTTTTATCATCCCTTAGACAAAATAATTACTTTCCATTTACAGATTTTCTCTTTTTTCCCAATAAAAAAAATGCATTTTCTACAAACAGAAATTTTCCCACAGCAGTTTAACTGAACAGCAGTTTTACACTCAAAAACCATAGGCAGGCAATTTCTGAAGAACCATTCTTAAATGACAGAAGAAATCCAACGTGGGTTTCTTACCTTGCTAAAAGAATCATGAACCCGTCTTTTCTTTTGTCATCTTTTAATTACACAGTTCAGCATTAGAACTTGGATTTTGAACAGTTGAAAACTTAACTGAGTTTCCTCAGCAGAGATTAAATCACTCTGTTCATTGTATAAATAACGCTGGAGCAAATCAATCCTGAACTAAGCACCAGTAACTAGAGTTAAGATTTAGGTAGATCTCTTACAAAGTGTCACACTTCAGGAATTAGTAGTTAAAACCACTGTTTACATTTCAAGACAAAATACAGAGCAGGAATTAATCTCTATCCGTATTCTTATCCATTTAAGTGAGTGATGACAGGTACTATATAAACATCAACATGTGTGATAAACTGAGTTGGTTTTAATTCAGTGATCTGACTGAAGCAGTAATTGTGCTGAAAGGTATTTTGAGAATCAGACAAATGTAGTCAGTTGCCTGACTGAGTAAGTCTCGCTTACCGTTTCGTGACTACAGTTTGCTCCTGACCGACCACGTGTGCTGTTTAGCGAAGAGCACAAGCAGCTGTTTGAGCCATGCCGCTCAGGCAAGGTCCAGGTGTCTGCTGCCCTAAGATACCGTGAACTATGACTTGTTACTCAAAGGAGCTTTGTTTCAGCAGATTGCACCAGCGTGCCAGCTAAATCCCATTTGTGAATGAAAACATTCACTAAGTTCCTCTTGTGTCAGGTATTTTTCCCTCCGTTACATGTCCCATGCTAATTATAGAATTATCTAAAGGGCTTTCTAAGTGATAATGACTGTAAAACACAGTTCAGTGTTGCAATTACATTTCCTCTTTCTATCCTGTGAGGCTAAAGATTAACTGATTTCATCCTAAAATGCCAGTTTTTTAATAATTTCATAATGTTTCCTAATCTCTGACTAACTTCCAACTGATGAGTTAACTACTGTAAAATAGGTAACACAAAGCCATCCTGATGAACTCCTTCTCAGCAAAAGCAGTGAGTGACAGAGACAGGGAAACAGTATACAGAAACAACTCCGGTTTACTGTGATTCATATGGATACTGGACTAAGTTCTGGACTAGTTTTGATCACAGGAATACTTTAATCATTTTTCATGACCCCTAACATAGTTCAATGCTTTAATATTTCAAAACTGCCATGATAACATTTTTGGAATTAAATGTTTCATTTTCATTTGAAAATGTTTTACCAAGGGGGAAGTTTTATAAGAGATCTTTTAAAGTATAATGGGTCAATATCTAAATGAAACCCAAATGCTTTTTTCTTCAATAATTTGCAAAACATATCCACATTTAGATTGTCTCAGATTTGGTACACTTGCTTTCAGGATTTTTATATTTTCTGAATGAGAATACTGATTTTGGGGCAGGAAGTTGGCATCTGGATTTTAGGAGCCCATGATGCACACAAGTCAACTATGGGATACTCTGCACACTCATTTCATTACTAAATTTTGTCTTTCAGACTCTTCCCAGTACCACTGAGCAGGCAGTATCCAATAAAGAGCATTTTCTTCTATGTTTCCTCCTTGGAACTGTTGAGGATCCAAGGAGGAAAACAGCCCTGCTACCTTCCCCTGGCTGCTGTGAGACCATTGATGGAGGAGCTCTGAGGTAGCTCCCTGTGCTGGGCTGCTCGGCAAGTCTGCTGCTCTCCCAAAGAGTCAGACCAACTGCATGCTGTAGATACTCGCTCTGGGAATGTGCATTTTGGCCCAATTCTTCCCATGGATTTTGTCCCAATTCCAGGCAAATTAGACAGCCCCACTGTGCCTGCATTGATTACCCCATTGTTCTGCACAGCGGCAGTCAGTCTGATGCCTCAGGGAAATGTTAGAAATATGGTGCGAGTCCTGTAAGCTGTTCAGAGCATGGAAAGTAAATCTGACCTATCCCAAAAGAATTGCACTTAGTGCAAAGTAGCTGGTGCATGTGTGTATATTTCTGTCCTTAGATTATTTGGGTCCATCCTTTGCTGCGTGAGACGTGGAGCAGAGATGCAGACCCAACACAAAGAGAGGGGAACTCTGGAGGATGCAGCTGAAATGGTATGTGGGTTCAATAAATTAATTCAGGCAACTATGGATGGCAGTGGCCAACTAAGCGAAAGGGAGGGCAGAAAACACGATCGCAAGCCCTGTACTGAGACAGAACATATATTCTCAGCAGACTAACAATGGTATTGCCTTGCACTGCAGCATCCTCATTAATTCTGTCAGCCTGTCCCTGATAAAATGGGACCCAACATCTGAGCTACTTGTGCCCGTTTTGCAGTATTGGCTAAACTAGCTTTGACAAACATTCATTAATCCCATAACTGCCTTCCGTGACAGATCAGAGCATGCCCTGATTTGACTTACATTTGCTGCTGAAGATCACTCAGTGAGTCAGACACAAGTGGAATCCAGGAATCCTGCCTCTGTCTCCTGCGTTACCCACCCAGGACTCTAGCTGGCAACTGACTTCATCAATCATTTCAGTATTTAGGGGGTGCCAGTCACCAGGCTGCAGGATCCAGGAGGCATAGTTACCTCAGTGCTTAAGAAAACGGGAAGAACTGCATTCCCTGCGCATGGCGGTGGGTAACTGTGCACACACACAGACTTTTTAAAGAAACTCCTCCTCACCAGACTACAACTTCAGTCCTAAATAAAGGAGAAAGTCGGCTCTCCTACTGCACTGGGCATGGCTTGTTTCCTTGGTAAAATCTGCAGAGGTATGCCAGTAAGTCCATTTAAAGAGCACTCTGCATTTTTGAGACTTGCCGAATACTGCTTAGCGCAGGTAGGAGCCATCACAGATAAAATGCACAGGGTGCAATTAAAGACTGTAATTTTATTCAGATACACTGGGGATTTGAAACAAAGTTGCACAGGTAATCTTAATTATGGCATTTGCTATCTGCTCTGTGTTTGACTTTGTAACCTAAATAATTTTCTCTTCATATAATTTTGTGTGTGTGCGGTAGCGCTCCATGCACTCCTGAAAGACTGTATAGCCGCCTTCATCTGCCACAGACTTTCTGTAAGTAACTGGCAAATATTTTCATACAGCTAAATAAAGTCTCTCCAGTAGCCTGGATGAGGAATGTGCATACTCTCAGGCCCGCAAACCTTCTTGGTGTTAGCCAACGCACTAACCTTTGGCCTTGAATGACACAACTTCTGCCAGTGGCTTGCTGGCATTTGTCACTGTCTGCATTTGACGGAAGGCCTGAAGTCTGTCTGGCTGACTTTCTGTCCGTACTCTGTTTTTGTAAAGCTGTCTACCATAGAGTCTCTAAGCACCTTCCCAGATAATAGAAACACACAGAAATTAAGATAATACAGTACCTGAACATGCAAAATTCCCAAGTTCAATAGTGACTATGCCGTGTCAGGATTGCAAGATTTAGTCATACATGTTGATTATTAACAAGGGTCTTAATTTCTAGATTGCTCTAAATAGTCATGTTGATTTTCGAAAACCCAAGATTTAGCTGTTTTGCACAATCAAACACTTGATGACCTCCTGCAAGCAAAGATTTTATCAGCTGTCTACCCTCTGTGTTTGCAAAGTCTTCAGGATAAATTCCATCTTGCAGAATATGTAAAACTGCTGTCACCTTAAAATAGACAGTGGTTCTGCCAGACAGATGTGAAAAACAGATTATCAGTTGGACATTGTGGGGTTACTACCAATGCATCATTGTTTTTAATTGATTAATCAGATAAGGAAGGTTAGGGGTAGTTTTATAACAAATGGTAATTTTCTTCCTCTCTCATATGGGTATGCTATAGGAAACAATAGACCACAGAAAATGGCTACCCCCCTTTGATTTTACTGCAGATCTGGCCACAGGAAACGTTGCACATTTGGATCAAGCAGGATAAACAGCAAGGGCTTCCTCTTTTGTGAAATCATCTTTAAGCAGCACCCCTCCCCAGGAAAAAAGGTTTTCCACTTTACATAATGTTGCAGCAGCAGTGGTTTGTTCCTAAGTTTTTTCTGGGTAGGTTATGAACTTTACGGCTCTGACCACAGATCAGTTATTTATCATAACAGGAAAGATGAGACCAAAGATATTTCCTAACCTTCTTCTTCGCAGATCGGAGAGAAGCAAGGCAACAAACATTAACGCTTCACACTCAACTGACAAAGACTATACAGAAATATTCGCTCCTCTCTTCTAATCATGTTTGGCTGAATTAATCTCTAATTTCAAACTGCAAGGAGTAAATGAATATACACACTTTCACTCAGATCTCTTCTCCAGTGCAGTACGCTCAGTCTCTCAAAAGCAGACATTCAGGTACAAAAAGAATAATTTTGTTTAGAGACAAAATAAAGAAGGCAGTAGAGAAAAATCTCATTTCTAGAGAAGACTCCTCCATTTGATATCTATTACAGGTGTCCATATGTATCCTGGCAGCATGTTAAATACATGAAAAATGTCTTTGAAATATTGCTGGAGACAAAGAGCTTTTCCTCATCTAATGCATTTGCCCCTCAAGAATTGCCCCCCTCCGCATCAGGGAGCCTGAAAACACTGAACTCTAGTGGCAGACCTAGCATGTTTTTTATGTCGCAGGAGAAAATTAACAACTGTAGGAAAGCGTGTTCCTACTTTACAGTGCCATATGACAAGGCACACATAGTTGGGATTGCTCAAGTTACTGTACCACAGACCTAGAGAGTAGAGTATTTCATACAGCACCAGATTGCAGCACTTAACCACAGGCCTGCAGCGTGCCAGCGCAGAGCCGCGCTGTTGGAGGGGGAGGTGGGACAGATGCTAACCTCCCCCAAACTAACCTACCAGGAGTGAATTCAGAGCAGTCACCAACAAGCATGCTTACAGGTAAAAGCTTTCAGAAATGACGGATCTGGCACAAGTACCTAAACCTTCACTCCTGCTACCTTGGAGCAGCATTAAGCCCCTCTTCAAACACCGCTCCCTATCAGGACACACATCGATTGCTCCAGCTCACGATGAAGAGCTTGAGCCAGCACCTCCACTCTGCGCTTGTCAGTGAAAGTGTCAGTTCCTGGTAGGTTTGCCCTGTGTCTAGGTAGCATTTTGCTGGCAGTCCTGGAGACTTCGGGGTCTTGCTCTCAACTCGCTCTTCCAGCTAGCACTGTGTTTAGGTGCCCTCAGCCTGTGTTTTAACAGGTTATTTCTGGCGTGTTCCTCTAGGATGCTGGTCACCACAAAATTAATAGAAAAGGGAAATTCTACTGCAGTCCTTCACAGCTCAGGAGATTGCCTTGGGAAGATCTTTGCTACTCATCTTAGGTGAGGGAAACGCATTCAGACAGGCACACAGGGGAGGTGGATGTCATTGGTTACACTACAGAAGACGTCTGACCAAAAGGCTGTTTGGTCATGAGGATCTAGCACTGGCTTCAGTAAACTTTGGATTAGATTCCAAATGAATTATTTTTGTTTCCTGTTGACATCAGTTGGACACTTCCTACTTCACATGAGCCTGAACACCCAAACAGGACTGAGCAGGTTAGAACTGCAAACCATACAAAGAAATCCTGCAAGCCTGAATTTGCCGAGGCTTGCCTCAAACAGAAACGTGGGCGATCTACAGCTTATGGGGCGTAAACCACAGACTGTTGGCTGTAAAGCACATGCTGCCATTTCTCCATCCCTCTGCATTAGCCAACAGATGTAAGAACAGAGATACTGAAACACTAACTTGACTTTAACTCAATTCAACACAATGCCCAACTTAACAAAAAAACCTGTTTCCTTGCTGGAAGGAACATCAAGAGAATATATGCAATTAGCACTTTAAAAGAACTTTGAGTAGCGCCCAGCAGACCCACCAGTGTATCTCAAGTAAGATTAACACTTCCAGACTGAGATGTATGGTCTTTATCAGCCCACCACTAAACTTTGTGCCTTGTTCTTGCAGCCAAAGCTAGTCATAAAGGCTGTACCCATACTGCTGTGTTTAGAGAAATCCTTTGTAACTAAAATAAATAAATAAATAGATAGATGATGGATAGATAGATAGATGAGCAGCAATTAAATTTAAATTCATTTGTTCCTGAAATTACTGAATTTCCTCTGAACACAGGTGTGACCCACGCAAATATATGAAATCTACTCAGTTTAATTTTCTAAAAGGAATACTATTTTGTCTGGTAAAGAAAACCTGACTGCTGCCCTTTTTGAATCAAGACCCTTCTGTTTAAGCAGAAATGTCATTTATAATAAATACAGTATTGGTGGAAGAAAGACAAATCTATTGTCTGAGAGGAACAAGCTATTTAAATTCCACAACGATGGAGAAATTGAAGGGAAAGAGGTGGCTGAGGGGCTTTGTGAGTCGCACAATGCCTCGAGCACCGCAATGAGCCTAGAAAATAAGTGATCTGCTTAGGGGTTGTGTCTGTTTCAAACAATGATGACAACTCTTCCAGTCTCATTTTAGTACTGTTGCTGTTATGGAAACTTTCCCTGTCCTCATCAGCTCGATTTTGTGTCTCTACGACTCTAATGAATCACAGCTGACACTTCCGGGGCTCAGCCTCTTTTGAAGGCATTTGCTTCCTTTGTAAGCTCTTTGGTCAAGTTTGAAATCTCATTTTCAGAGGCTGAATGAAAAGTACGAAGGGAGTTTTGAGGATTAATTAAGAAACACGTGAAAACAGCAACGACTTACAGTACTGGTACTTCTACCACTGACACCTTTCTAAATAATGCCCTTAAATTTTTGAGAAGCACTCAGGTGTAAACAAGAAGAAAATAAATACAAATACGTAAAATAAATTCAAATTCCCCTCTCTGGTCTTTTGAGTATCTGTTCTGTGCTTTGCTGGGACTAAGCTCTACGGCATAGGGAATACTCTTATCTCTCCTGATGAAAAGTTGCTACAGGTACTCCTAAAGGCTCAGGGCAAGAAGTATTTCTTCTGGTGGTTTGGAGCCCTCTTAGGCACTTGATCATTTAAATCATTTTTGCAAACAAGGCTCACACTCCCAAGGATTAGATCCACAAGAGACCATTGTAATGCTGACTTTTAAGAGCTTAACCGTCCAGCAGAACCTGCAACCCTGAGTACAGCTCCCTGTACAATGCTTCTAGAGACACAGACACCAAGGAAGGACAAGTGTGCAGGGAAACCAACCATCTAAATTGGCCTATAGTAAACGTCAAGAAGAAAGACGTATCTTTGACCCTAATCATGTTGCATGCTTTCCTCTGGACTGCAAAGACACAGTGCTCACTGCCCACATCCTTGCCTGCAGGCTGGTGCTGTTACACCAGCCCTTTCTCCCAAACCTGACAGGGCCAGCATCTGTTTTTCCCTTCCCTAGCTCAGTGGTTACAGCACTTGTCCTAGATGTGGGAGGCTGGATTCACTTCCTTCCTCTGCCTGAAGGGAGTTGTCTTTGTGGGTGCACCCACCACTCACTTCCCAGGTAACTGGGGCAGTCTGGGAGAGCCTGCTGTGAACTCAGGAGCCAAGCTGACAGTCGTGAGTGCTCCAGAAGAGGTGCTGCCAGCACCAGCACAACCAGCTTGCTCTCCCCCTTTCCTCTGGGCTGTCCGTTCATCTGAGAGCTTCCTAAGAAAGTGTGCCTGCGCCAGGCAACACGGCAATACTGGGGGACTCGTTAAAGCTCTCACCTTTGCTAGGTGAAATAAGAATACTTACAGCTCCCAATATACCCTCCTGGCTGAAACAGCAGTGAGATGGTGGTGCCAAGGGTGGATCAGGCACTACAGAGGGATGGGATGGGATGGGATGGGATGGGATGGGATGGGATGGGATGGGATGGGATAGCAAGGCAAGCAGTATGCACAGCAGAGGGGCAGCTCTGTGCAGTTCAAGTGTGTGTAGTTTGACTGTAGCCCACTAATATATAACCCATTTCTGACTCTTAATGAGGGTGAAAATTCTCTTTCAGCATTTTTACAATTATTAGGCCTCCAGGAGTTTTTACTGGAAATCACTGACAAGCTCCTGTCACAAATATAGATAACTCAGTGTTCAATGGCAGAGTTTGGCTGACAGTTTTATTACACTCCTGAGCCAAACAATCAACTGCATTTAAGGCCAGATGACTCTCCTGTTGTACATCCATATATGCTTTACAGTACAGCTGTAAACAATAGTGAAAGCATCTACAGGAAATTAGATTTGCAGATTTCAGCTTTCAGAGGTTGGGCAAATTAATTTGATTATTTAGTGCTGATCTGTCACTGATGCATTTTGCATTACGCATTCCCAGGGACCTATCCAAAATGAGACGCAATGTGAGATTCAAAGTCCCATTGTCACCCTAATTTTAATTTTACTCACTTTGAAACCTGCTTCTAGCAAATCATTCAGTTATGGTTTTCATGAGCTCTAATGCCAAGAAAATACACTTATTCACTAGCCTAATCATGCAATGCAACGACAGAAAGGGCATAGACAACATGAATTTCTTCCCAGTAGAACTATATGCTGTGAGCATTTTTATTTGCAGCACTCACCCACCAGATGAAGCTGTCCCCATAACTCAGTCTAAATAACTCTGTCCTTCTCAGCATTTTGGAACGTATTTTCCATTTCACAGAATCACTTCAATTCGTTTCTTCTTACTTGAACTCTAATGAGCTACGGGGTGCAACAGTGGCTTCTCTAAGGCATGCTGGCTGTCCAGCTTTGTTGCTTCATGCAAAGGCCTTTTATTTTTTCTCTCAAGGTTATTAGCTTGGATGGGCATGTAAAGGGAAAAAGCAATATATATGAAGATTAAAAGTAAAAATCAGACATGCTTTTTAAGATCTGTTCTCACACAATCTAAACTACCGGTGATGGCATGTATGTAGCAGTAGCAGACATCCTGGCTTGTACTTTTATTTCTTGTTCATCTACACACAAACTTGTACCAGGTCAGTTAAACCAGTGAAAGCTTCGATTTAAAAGTGGAATTTGTGCCTTAGTTAAGGCCCATTCTGATTAGGCCCATTAGCTGATTTAGGCTAGCCCCAGAAGACTCAGCTTCAAAAGATGCTGCAGGCAGCATTTTATACAAAATTAACAATAAAGTTACATTTCATTTCCAAATCAGTTTCAACTGTGAATTCTTTACTTTCCACTTATTTTCGCAGTTTCCACACATCAGACTAAGAAATAGTAAAGAGAACAAAAGCCATCCAACAAAGGCACTAATAACAACCCACAGCACATAGGAAGAGATGTCATATAGTGCTTATGCACTTACGAAATAGTTTTCTAGCTTTAATAGTGAATTACAGCAGTTTAACAAGCAAGTTCAGACCACAAAAAAAAAAAAAAAAAAAAAAAAAATAGTGCAAAATGCTACTGGTGAACTGCTTCCCTAACCAAAGTGACTAAAAGTTACCTACTTTCTCATATAACCACTGCCTTAAGTATTTGAGAAGCAGCTCCAGGAGAATAAATATTTCCATTAAAAAAAAAAAAAAAAATCAGTTTATCTGAAAATGGATTGTCTGTGGATCCTGAAAGAGTGTAGCATTTTGGATGTAAGCTTAAGAGATCAATGTTGAATTACCTCCTATCTAGGGAAAAAGAAAAACAAGGGCACTGGGAAAGATATGGCAAAGAGAGGAGAAAAGAAAACTTGATAAGCTTTTAAACTCTCTACAAGTGTAACTACTCCTTGCTAGAAAGGTTATTCTACAGGATAGATGTTAACTGCACACTTGTTTAGAGACAAAACAAAGTTTTTATAATAAAAGAGCTAGAACTTTGCATCACTTCTCAGGTAGCAATGTAACAATGCTACTTTGGTGCTTCCCATACTGCTGATTCAGCCCGTCTTGTAAGCGGGTCCCCCATCAACTGTTCCTGGCATGATCACAGCATTATTTTTGGTGCAGCAGGCGGAAGGAAGACAGGCATGTAGCCAGCAGAAGAGGTCTGATGGAAGGATTTAAGTTTTAAAATGAAGCAGTACATGCTGTTTTAAAAGCTGAAAGGGAGAACAGGGAAGATTTAAGAATGGTGGGAAAAGGAGAGGAAGAAAATTACTGCCCTTCTGTTGGTGTTCTTGGGAATACTTCACTTGTTCTACGTAACTAATGTGCGATCCAAGGTGTGGACTGAAGGAAAAGCTATTCTCACTCCATCAGTGAGATTGCATCATTGCCTTGAAAACAGACCAGCATTCCTTCCCAGGAAACATGCACTGGGATTTATTAATTCTCTCCCAAACTCAGATTATGATGAAGTTTACACGGGTTAAACTGGCAAGAATATCATTTCTCATCTTCGAGAGCACAGGAGAGCTGTAAAGTGGGGATTTGTATGGAAAATTCAGCTGTGGTGGAACATGTGAAATTGTGCATATCCACTATCCCTGCGAGGACTGAAAAGAGCCAAAGACTGGCAGGCAGCGAAGACAAAGTAGAGCAAATTCACACCTTGTGTCACCCTGAGAACTCCAGCATCACACAGAGCAGCCTGTGAAATGGCTGTATGGAAGTTTGACTTCAACAAAATGATGCCTGTATGAAAGAAGTGCCATCCTCGGAGCTGTGTCAGCCTGCAGGTGCACTCCCAGAGTCATCCTGCCTCTTCCCCTCCTGGGCCAGAGACAGTCCCGGTGCCTGTCCTCCTGGCCTTGGACCTACCCATGCACATGCTTTGCCGCAGCCCTTCATAGGCTGTGCGGGCCGCAAGGATCTGCAGAACCAGGGAGGCATTTGGTGGAACACCCTGTTACTGATGGGAGGAAAAATCCTCCATGTTTTTGCAGCATTGCAGGTACGCAAATCATTTCAGATAGGAGCTGAGACTCTTGTCTACTGATTCACAGTGCCATATACAGGGTTTTTATTTTCTTCTCTTTAGCTCACTTGGGCCAGGGTCAGCCAAAGTACAGCCTGCAGCTGCTCCTTTCTTTGATTATTGATGAGGATTAGGATTTATTTTTCATATACAGCTCTGTAGGTGTGCAAGACATTTCACACAAATATACAAGGACAGGGCTCTGAAGAGTTTATACAGCCCAAACAAGTCGCAGCACAGCTTGTGAAGACACAAATATGATTAAAGACTTATTGATGTAAGCTCTGTGTGTATCTTATTAGGTGGACAAAACGTAGGTTGCTTTGTGTGGCCTTTTTCTGAAGGCACAGGGTCGTTTTTATGCATAACACACTAACCTTTTGTTATAGCAATCTGCAATTTCAAAGCCTAGCTCACAGGACTCCCATATCCAAGCTCGGTGAAGTGATCTGCTTCAAAAATAGCTTGTGAAAAGGTTTAATTCAGATTAGCACTTGGGAAATAAACATTATTGGGTAACGGGCAGAAGATGGCCCTTTGCTTTTGCTCCAGAACAAAGCCTGCATTTCTCCAGCTTTGCCTACAGGACTTATTAACTAGCCGCAAAGATGTGGGACTACTTTCCCAAGCTTTCTAAGCCCTTTATTCTCCCAGGAGTAGTCCCAGGGGTTGGGCAAAGGGAACAACAGGAATTGCCCCGTAACACATAGAAAGAGTGTCCTTGTACTTAAAAAACAAAACAAAACAACCTGTACTATGCTTTCTTCTGTGGTGTTACCTCTCTGCTGCTGGCACCTCATTTAGGGTTACAGCTACATCCCAGCGCCTTTCTGTGGCTCACAGTGAGCATCCACAGTCACCCCATTTCTCACTATGTTTCTTCCCTTCCACTTCCAGTGATTAGGGAGTAGAGCCAGAGGCATCCTCACACCATCCTCCATGCACCTGAGCATGGGAAGACCTTCTGTAAACTTTTAAATAAGGTTTTGCTGAGCTAGCTTCCCAATATCCACTTGTCTATTTTACTGCCTCTGCCTCACCCGTGACACAGCATCTGAACCAAAATGCGAATAAAGGGATAGTTCTCTTCATGCTCTAACAATGTGAATGAGTTTTAAATGGCAACGTTTTGTCTAGTTCTTATGTAAGCCAATTGCAATATTCTTTGAGTAGGTGTATGTTGAAATGGGATAAGATCAGCATGTTACACAGCTATTCAAACACATACTCTGACAGCTCTGATTTCAGCTGCACCACGTAGGGGCTGCATGGCAGATAGCTGAGGCTCATATTTATGATTTTCCCCTAGCTTAGTGGGCTCAGGCTAAGAGATACAAAGCCCTGTTTTCAGAGTTGGTAGGCAATGCTAGCTGGGAAGAAAGCTCTGGAAAACAAGCTTAATATGTCCTATGTGTCCTCACAGAGACTAAGAAGGAGTTGTCACTTTCTAAAACTCCACCCTGAACTGTCCCCAGTATGTATCAGTACATACCCCAGTATGTAAAAGGAGGACAGTAAGTTTAAGCCTCTAATATGTGTTTCAAAGGGGACTTTAAGGGGCGTTGGGGATGAGCATGCTGTCAAAGCAAAACTTATGCTGAAGATGAAAAAAACATGCAAGGTTCAATAATGACCACTTCTGCTGATCACTGGAGCATGATTGCAGCTGACTGCAAGAAGACTTGAATGATGGAGACCAATACAAACCCTCATGGAGATAATCCTCAGGACTCCAAGTGAGATGTGCCAAGGCCTAAGGCTAACAATAAGCAGAAGAATCAACACAGGAATATTGAGAACTAACTTGGCGTACTTGAGACCCATTGAACAAGCAATGCTTACCATCAAAGACCTCTAACGTTACTGAAGAAATTTATTTGGAACCAGTTACCCAAGAGGTCCCAGATTTGACAGTATAGCATAGCAATATTTTAAGCCAACATGAAGCAATAGGTATCCAAGAGAATAGCTGTATCTAAAGAATACAACTGGCAAGACTGGACTTACAGCCTTCCACAGAGCTATCACTACAAGATATGCAGTGCTGTCCATGATGTTTCAGCAAAACACTTTCCGACTCCTGGAGCCTTCGAGTCAGCAATATTTACTGGAAAGGATGCAAGAAGGGATGCCTTGAGTAGAAGCAAATCTACAAACCAGCCTTTCAGCTAGTGAAAAAGGGCACTGATTAATGAGCTGGCATACACAGGCAAACTTTTTATTCCACCAACTGTACAGGTTGGCTAAATGCCCCCAAAATTTTGCAAATCTTAATTCCTCCTAGGGGACTATCTCTGTCTGGTTAGTTTATTTGTTTGTATGTACATTCGGTAACTAAGGTCAAAAGTTTTATAGCAGCAACTGTCTCTGAACTGTTACTTGGCTTTGATTTTTCAGCTATGGCACTGAGACTTTTATGCAATATTGTTAATAATAGAAATGCACTTTGTTTTAGTTTTAACTAATTATAGATTTGCCTGATGCAGTATTTCATATGCATGGGTAAAAGGTAATTGTTATACCCTTATAAAATCTAAAGATTAAATTCTGCCTTTAATTACACAGGTTTCACTGGTGCTACAGAGGATTCAGTGATGTCAGAATTCATCTACAATAATGGTTTAGCTATGAGATTAGGCAAAATAGCTATTACTTGATGTCAAATCATAGTGGCATAAACATACTCTACAACCTTTAGGAATGACTGCCTGGGTCCGAGTTGAATAAGTATTACAGTACCACAGCGGAGTTTGAACAAACATAACTGATTCCAAGCTGCAAAATTCACATCACTGAATTTGATCAGTGCAAGTACTGTGCAACCCAGCATCTACCCCTGTATCTACAAATTCAAAGCCATTCTTATTCCACCCAATTTCAAGCCCCTTACATGGCGTTTGAGACAGCTTGCACAGGAGTTCTGTTCATGTAAGTTTTAAAGAAACGTCGCCTCCTTTGATTTTCTAAAACAAGTATGTGTAAGCCAATAAAATTATTTGATATCATCATTCACTTTAGACTTAGTATGCATACACAAGGCAAATACTGTCTATGAAACCTCAGAACACATTCAATTTAGGTGACCCTTCCTTTACAAATACTTAACAGAAGCAGCAAAAGTCTGACAACTGTCTACTCGGTCTTTTGTGGCAAATGTTCACAAATAACCCTAAGAAATAACATCTGCAGAAAGTGGGAGTTTCATGAACAGAAAAATAGCTAAATTCACTGTGCAAGTGATTTGCAGTTAACAATATTGCAGACTTACTGATGGGTAGCTTTATTTAAAATTTCCATTGATAAGCTGAGAGGGAGGAAAGTAGTCTTAAACACTGAAGAAAGCAGACGTTTTCACCTTTAATATAAACTGCATAAAGAAGCAACACCACAAGCATCTACAACAAAGGGCCCCTCTGGGCACAATGCCATCATCACCACTGCTTTCCATTATCAGCGTACATTTGCAAGAATTATGATGTTCAGGTTCCATTTTGAACTCCCGTTCATCAGAGTGTATAAACTTGTCCTTTTTCATTTTCTTCAAACTGAAATTTGGCAGAGGAGTGCTGGTGGGTGGGGAGGCTTTGGAAAGATTATTATTTTTAAAATTTGGTCTTTTCAAACTGTTCTAAATACAGCAGTGGGGAATATGCCCTGAGGAGCAATGCTGTTGCATGTCTCTCAAGGGAGGGGTATTGACAATTAGATATTGTCAGCCTTTTATTCAGTGCAAGAGGAAAACAAGCATTCGCGTTTCAGGCAAACTCACGGAAGGCCTCTGGCCCAGCAGAAATGATGAGTTCAGGGTGATGCTGTGGGGCCAGGAGGCCGGGAAGCTGTCCATCAAGGGTTCCCAAGGGTGGCCTGTAGCCCTCTTGCAACACACAGAGCTTTTGTACGTGGCCTGAACAGGATCTGGGGGTTGTGGCTGTCCTCCACAGAACCAGCTGATTGTCAAGGCTGTAGCAACCATAGGGTCTCCTCCAGCAGCTCTGGGATGGGGTGAAAGTCTGGGCACTCGGAATCTGTCAGCCACTGAAAGCCCGGACTACCCTGTCCCTCCGGAGCAGTCAGGCATTATGGCAAGTCTCACAGCTGTGTATTTCAGACCCCTGGCTATTTCTCCAACCCTTCCCATTACTCCACGTGACAGCAAGAATCCTCTGCAAGAGCTGGTCCAGGAGTGCAATACTTCCAGAAACAAGATTAATTTCTGCTTTCAAGAGCAGCAGAAGCAGTGCATAGCCCGATTCATGGTGTTAGAGTTGAGCGCGGATGGGGACTGCCACCAAGGGCCAAAGTGATAGACACTGTCTCTAGAAGATGTGTTCCAGAGGGAATATCAGAAGTTAAATCTAAGAGAGGAAGAGGGGGATAAGGAGTGATAACCATCAATAGAGTTGAGGCAGCCTAAACAGCAATTTGCAACACTAATCCCCTGTTAGAATTTTTCTGAGTGTGCTATAATGCCCACAGCTACGTCCTTGCATATCCGCACATGACCTGCCTCATTCACCACAGAATCCCAGAAACTCCAAACAGCCTGCTTAGAAGGAGCTCAGGAATGTGGTCTAGAAACAATGACCTTCCGTTCACTTGCATGGATCCCAGCTCATTTGCAAATCGTGTTTCTTCACTTTTTCTTGCTTCATGGCTTCCTGCACCATAGTCCCCAGAACGATGCTATAGATAAAATGACAAAAGCAGTGAAAGTGTTTGTCAGGGGCTAACACAGGGCAAAATGTGCTGTTGTGAAGAGCTGAACGCACTTAGTTACATCCTGCAAGATCTCAGTGTTGCCTGGACATTGCAGGGTGGTACAATGGCCTCAATTACTTTGGCCTAATGGAAATGTTCCGGGCTAACTGGAAAAAATGGTCTTTGTATCAGGCCCTTATCCCTTAGTTTCCACACTTGCCTGCTTGCCCAAACCCCAAAGTGTTCATTCGGCTCCAGCCTGGAAAAATGCCAGAGACCTAGAGCTAATCACAAAAGACAGGGGCTTGAAATTCACTACAGAAATTTTGAAGAACTTCTTCATTTCCAATTATTTTAAAAAATAATGTATAAATGGATCTTTCTGTACATTTATGCTGATTTAGGTTGGATTATGGGGAATTCCTAATGTATGCTTATTGCTATACACCGTAAGGTACCTTCCATCCATCCTGTTCTAAAAAAATATTCAAATCATGCACAAATTGAAATGTTGGCAGATGATCCTTTCAGCCCTGAGAAAAAGTGACCATCTTCACACCTGCTGGTATCTCACTGGATTCAGCGGGCTTGCTCATTCGCATTTGCAGGACTGATTTATTTGTGTACTGTTTCATAGTACATTTAATTTATCAGCTACACAGCAAATATGATACAATTACCTAACAAGAATATGTAAAAAAGTAGGATACGACATGCAGCTGCATCTGTATCTCCTCCTGTGCTTCTTAGAAACTAATGCAATTACAAAGCCAATTTGATTAAGACACTTTCGCTGACTCCTTCACATAAGAGAAGTTACTGGCAGGCTCTTATCTGCTCCATCAGAAGAGTGTTCCTGGAAACAGGACAGTCCGTGGCTAGAGATAACACATCGTGGAATCTTCTGCACCTGCTGGGCTGCAGCATCCGCCCTCTTGGTCACATGTAAGTTATGGCAATAAGAGATAGTCATTTCTGTCCCTGAACAGATCAACACGCTCTGTCCCACAGAGCAGAAGTGGTAGCAGTGGCGGTTTCCATCTGCTCAAACAGCATGAAGCCTTTCAAGCGCCTGCTTTGGAGCGAGATGCTTTTCAGTCACTTGCCTTGGAAACTTGTTCATATAAACCCCGCGAGGAGGAGGTAACCTGCCCGTTTCTGGAAGTGTACCTCCAATATGGAAAACAAACAGCACCTACAGCGTACAACCATTAACCTGAGGAGACAGGTTCTATGCTGCTGCCAGGAGCTAACTACTGACAATCATTCCTATTTCAAATTACTGATGACCATTCACTGTATTATGTTCTTATTGGGAACCAGCACTAGATATGATTTATTTTACAATACCCAAAGAGGAGCTGTTTTAATCCTGGGAAAAATGTACCTTTTACGTCCCTTCCCACTTCCCATCTCTCCTTCCCTATTTCCAGCACACAGATGGCAGAGGTCTTTCACAGTGGCTTCTTGGATCACCAAACTTTAGCTGAAGAAATCAGTGCTTTTAGTATATAATTGTCCAGGATGGTAACAGTCACATAAAGCGTGCCATAATACGGATGAAGACGTGGCTCATCATCAGCTGCCCTTAACCACCCTACTGCACTTGAATTACACTGAACTCAGTACCCCTACCCTGAAGAAACTGCAGATCAAGCCCAATGATGCAGTGCTCACTGTAAGCTCCGCTTTCAACCTGACCAGAAGTCAGGTGGTAAACAGGAGACATGAGGCAAGCAGATACAGTTTTGCATAGCTGCTTCCTAGTCACATGCCACCATCCAACATGATACTCAGAACAGGGCTGATTTAAAAAATTATTTTTAAAAGGTAGGGAAATTGTGTGATGATTTCTTTAAATCTGGGTAAAAAAGAAATCACTCCCTGAATTATATTTTTGCTCTGCTCCGAGGGCTGCCACCCTGCTGTTTTAGCTATGTGGAAAGTCAGGGCACTCCTTCTGTTCTAACACTTATTTTCTGCATCCTTGTTTTATTTTTAACAGCTTACAACAGAAAGAAATGCGTTATCGCATGACTGTCTAAAGCAAATAGTACATTGTGGTTTTGGGCTTGGACACTTGATCGTGTAACTTCCCAGCAACAAGTACTGTTCTCTCTGTAGGGCACTTCTGGTAACTCATCTCTCCTAGTGAGAAGTAAGGAAAACTGTCACCTAGCGAGCAAAACAGCTATTTCTTACAGCCCTCCCAGTTGAGAAAAAGCAGAAAAATGACAGCAGACTGCAATTATTATACAAAACATAACGCTGCACAGAAAGCAGCAGGCTTACTGATTAACACCAGCACTGGGCCTTGGACAACTGGGACATGGTCCTGACCTGCTAGAGGCTACTGTGCTTCCCCAGCCAAGTCATTTCACTTTTCTGCACTTCGATTTCCCACTCTGTGAAAAGGAGTATGCTGTGGTTTATTTTTAAGCATTTCAGCAACTGACATACTGTACCTCAAACTCCTTAAATGGTTACATCATTTTCACTGCTATGAAAAGTTCACTAAAACAGCATTTCAAAATCCCTCTCTATGTATTGTACTTTCTGTTCTCAAGTCTGACTGTGGTTTGACTTTTGGCATCTGAAGGTTGGGCTACTGTGGTTGTTTGACTTCAGACAGCAATTGCTAATGAACACAAATCTTCTATAGATTTGAATGGGCTACATAATCAATGGAAACATAACTGGTGCAGCTTTAAACAATGGTCTATACTTCATTTGTGTAGGTCCTGCTTTTCAGTGGCTATTCCCTTTGAGAATATTATTAAGACCCAGTAAAAGTTAACAAGTACCTTTTTCAGATGCGCCATTCATTAGAACCTCTTGAGAGATAATTCTGGACCCAGATTGATGAAGAAAATGCATGTAAAATGTTAAAAACAAAATAAAAACATTTTTAAGAAAAACTGTACTTTCCATCCTTGTGAAAGACACCATATAGCCACTTTCAGGCTTTCTGTTATTTGTTGATTATTGCCAGTTTATTCAGAAGCTGACAGATCTGTTTTTGTTACCAAAAATGACCAGAACCTGGCAAATTATTTTGGTGACAAGAGTATCTTCTGCATGGATTGTCCTGCCAATAGCTTGGGTTTTTCTTAACTATATTTGATCTTCAATATATTAATGTTAAAAACTCATCAAATAAATCTGTTTTCTCCGTTCTGAGTTTTGCTGTAATTTCTCAGTTTGCTGCTGCACCCAGTCTGTCAGCGAGCTGCAAAACTGTGATAAACGGGCTCTAGAGCAGCTGAGGCCAGCAGTCGCAGACTGCACAGAGACACGACAGGCAAAGGGAGGAGGAAGAGATTATTACAACACATACAGAGAGAAATATGGCCAGGATTCAATTCAGCTCAACTCTAGTGAAGTTAGCCCAGAATTACCAGAAGGTGAGAAACATCACAACTACTGTGCACATACTTGAACAAGCAAAAGTCAACGGAATGTTCAATAGACACAATACTGAGACAGCCCCCATAGGCAGATACGCTCACCATGTGTGGGAAGAACGATTCATATCATTCTGACAGCTGATAAAGGTGTTATAAAACCACTTTCCCATGCTAATAAGGAATCTTTATACTGCCGGAGAAAAAAAATCTAATCCTTCAGCATCTGTTTACATGATTAACATCATTGATTATTCATGTGGTCTCCCAAGGAAAGACCAGATGGTTTAATTCACTGGATTTGAATCCCTGATTTTTTAGCTTAAAAACTCTGGCTCTCTAGTAAATGAACTGAAGGAGTCATGCTATTAGCAATACAGTAATGCTGCCAGGAGGTATGCATCTTCTGCAACTGGATGCCACTGGAAAGTTCAATACATTGCAAAGTTACATACTTTCCCTCAAACGAAGCATTATGCTAATGCAGCTGAATTCACTGGCATTCAAGACAAGCGTTGGTCATTTTTTATGACCTCACTTCCCCTTCTCCTGCCTGGGACCTTTGACTTTAAATGAAGGGTCATTGTCCTGTGTCCTAGGGGCAGGTTGCTTTTCAGTATCAGCAGTATAGGATAAACGCCTCTTACACAGATCTCACTAAAATGGGGCACAACCCATTCTGTGCAAAAGCACTCCACGCATGAGCATCTATTGCTTTAGCTCTAAAATCATATAAGCAGTGAGGGGGATTCAATCACTGAACACATCTTTCCTAACCTTTCTTTTCAACTGTTCTCTAACTGAGCAGTCGTCTTGCTGCACCAGCTGTGGTGCGGCTTATCTTTCAGCACTATTTCCTACTCTACCCTTCATCACTGCATCTAGAGTCATGATTTTCTCTACTATAATTGATGTAATCCTACCATTGTCTAACACACTGATTTCAAATGTAATCATAATAGAGCTATAGCAACAAATTTGCAGTGAAATGTAAAAATTAAGGAACTGCAAAGAATTACTTGAAAGTATTGGGTGAAAGTAATAGCAAAAAATGGATCGTGCTGATAATCAAAAAGTGAACATTTCAAATCTGTATTATTTCCATTATTTGTATACTTCTGTTACTGAAATCAGACCAGTGTCTTCCAGTAAAATTTGGTCAACTAAATGACTCATATGACTTCTGAAGTGACCATGGATTGCTTCTGAGCTGCGTGCGCTCGCAGGAGTTCTTGTGTCTAAGGTTGGATCAGAAAAAAAGGGGAACTGAAAATGGCTGACTGTAAAAATGGCTGCGCATTGCACTTCCTTATTTATTCCAAAATAAAATAGAAAACATTATTAACCATTTTAAACTTTGAATGACACGACCCCTGGGCCTAGGAGCACCACAAGACATGCATACAAGTGCACGCACTTCATTCGTGGCCATCCTGCACGCTAACCAGACGTTGCACACACACGCAAAAGGACTTCTGTATTCAAGTCTTCAACCCGCACACATGCCTCCCACAGCAGGCACAGACACGCTGGGTACCCTTTGCACAGACAGTCTGGGTCTTCCCACCACCCTGTTTACATTCAGTTACTGTCTCTGCCATATTTCCAGTTCCAAGCCTAGGAAAAATGGAAGATAATAGAAAAACATACCTACGCATTGAAAAATCCAGGCCAACATTTTCAGGTGACTTGGCATGGCTCCCATGCTGGTGCTCAGCCTTTAACACTTGACCTAAGTCTGTTTCTGGGGCACGAGAGAGCTCACTGACTGCAAGGTCTGGCAGGCAGGGCAAACAGAAGAGGAGCCACCCCAATCGCTCTCCATTGCCGAGGATCTTGGAGCTCACTGGTTCTTAGCAATGGCCACTACTCAGAGCCATCTTACAGGTCTAAAATTCCAGCTCCAAAAATAGAAGAATATAAGAATAGCATTGATTGAGCAATGTGTAAGTCAAACTATTTTTAAAGACAGACAGTGAGTGACTGAGAGAAATGGTGAGCTTAGAAATGCTGAAGTTTTCACAGAGGAAAACCTACAGAAATTGCAGCAGAGGAAGAAAGCTTAGTACCACTGGTACCCACTGGCCTCCAAGAGGAAGAACGACATTTGTTTTAGGAGATTAGGTATTTGAACGGTGATGTGCACTGCTTCTGGCTTTGACATGGAGAGAGATCACTGTGGTCCCTAAAGCAAAAACTACAGAGAACTGAATTCTGTGCAAATCCTGAATCTCTGTCTGTTTTTTCCTGGAGGGTAAAATCTACTGACTTCATTGGAACTGCTAGGTTACTAATGAGAGTAGATCTAAACCCGTAGAAGAAAAATGCTGTGTTCAGAATTTTAGTCTCTGCATTTTCAATACAAATTTGCATCCTCACTTTTTTGAATGTCAATTAATATAATCAGAAGGAGCTTTAAAGAGCATGAGTTTGCTTGTTCATGGTACACAGCTGAAGTTTGCTTCCTGCGGAGTCTGAGCAATTAATATGATCCACCCAATCCTCTGTGGGAGGTGAGGGTCAACGTGAAACATCTAATTTCCTGAAAAATAACGTTCTCCCTTTACAAAATTCTAGAAGAAAAATTCTGAAAAAAAATCTAGGCCATGCCATGAATCCTACACAGGAAGAATGACCCAAAGACTAGTCTGCCTTTCTCCCAAGAGATACCCTAAGAGTCTTCTTACACATGCACCCCAGAGAACTGAGTTGTCATAGGACAGTACCACCGTGAACAGAGCTAGCAATGCAGATGTTACTTTTACTGCATCTCTCAGTCCTGTCCTACAGCTGAAAATTTTTTCATGCCATTGTACGCTTACAAGAGACAGCAACCAGCAGCTAAAAATAATGCACACACTGAGGCACAGAATAGAAGAAAATATAAAACAATAATAATGGAAATAATGGGAAGTTTTAAGCCATGGGAAAAGCAGAATTGAATTCTTTGTGTCTTCCAGAGAAGGAAAAAGGTACTTAAAATTCACCTGTTAAGCACACTTAAGACCACATGGGCTTTCTCTTCCTGACCTTACTTAACCTCAAAGTTTTCATCATCTTGCTCAACCCTGCAATCCTCTATTGTAACAAGGGGCAAAACAAACTCCTCTTCAGAGCTAAAGTCATGCAGAGGAAAATTATAGCTTCATTCCTTTGGAAAAACACTAGCAGATTGTTATATTGACACTGATCATGAACAACACTGTGAGCATAAAGGACAGGACTGAACCGTTTTCTCTACAACCTTACCACAACCCATGCTGTACTACACAGGGTGCTACATCTAGAGGAGTCTTTAAAAAGGGACAAACAAGCACAGCTAGAGCAAGGTCAGGGCTCAAGCACAGAACCATGGCACAGCTGGGACCAAAATGCATCAACCACTCACAGAGACATTAGTCTAATTGAAATGAGTTTAAAGCTGATTCCATGAGTGCTTTTAAGGCCACTCAAAATTCATCTAACATAATTTACTGTGGTACCCAACTAGATTAAGACTCACTGATATGGGTTGTTTTAAATTGAGTGAAGAGTATCTAGGCTGGGAAAGAGAAAAGAGAAGGGTGTTACATCCATTCAACAAACTGGACTTTTGACTTTGACAAGAAACAGGCTATATAGAATAAGGGTCTCATGCACTTGCAGAGCTTTTGTTTCCCTTCTCAGCTAGCTTCTTTGCCTCACCTACTACAAAATCTCTGTGTACAACTCAGTGTGGCCAAAACGGGACTGGGATTTGAGAGCACGTCTTCTCTTACACAGCCAGCTGCAGCTACTGATATACTCCTTTGGAGGGGGTGGGAAAAAGAAATGTATACAGTACTCTGAGTTAGCCTCAGATTTTAAACTTTTCTTCAGCTTTCTTAAGCTGTCTGGAAGGAGCATCTGGGGCTGCCCTGCATTTAGATAGTGCCAAAAGTGGCAGATGGGGAGTGGCAGAGTACGTGGGGATGATGGGGGCTGCTGGCAGGGGGCCTGGAAATGCTGACACAGGTTGCAGGACATTGGAAGAGATGTCCTACCTGTGTGTGCCTATGTCCTGACAGTGCAGGATGGGGGAGGTGGGCTCTGCATGGGGGGTACTGTGTGTCCTGAGCACTCAAGGGGTAACGGGATGTTTGGAGGGCGTAAGGGCATGAGCCATTACTCAGCTGCTGAGTGGTCTGGGCAGCACCATCTAGTCAAAGGCCAGAGGGCAAGAAAACATCACAGCTGAGAGATTTGAAATCTTGGACCAAGAAGGTGGTGTACTTTCAGGCACTGGAAGGAAAGCAATCCAAGTTTAGCCAGCCTCTGGGCTCTGTGGTGTAATCTGGTGCTTAAAGACAGAGCAGTGGCAGCCCTGACACAGCTGGACGCCCCAGGCTCAAGCTGAACAGTGCTGCACATCACACAGCAGCCATGTGCTTAAGGCAGCTGTATGTGGGAGGAAAACAGTGAGAACCCAACATTTTCTCTGTTTGTCCTCTCTTTCTCCTCTGCCTCCAGAAATTGTGCCACTTTTGGCATGCTAGATGTAGCAAGATAGCAGCTGGCAGTGCTGTCCCCAGACTTGTCCACTGCTGCAGGGAATCTCCTTCTGAAAGCAGTCAGGACTGGGGCCCTTTGGGGGTGCTCAGAGCATGCAGAGCCTCTGCAGCGTCATCAGACCACGGGCTACAGAGCAGCAGAGTCAAGCTCCTACACTGCACCCCTAACACCACTGTCAGACCCAGCTATCCGCATTAGCAAAGCAGCAACACTGTGCAGAACTAAACGTGCTTGTCGAGATGGATTAAGCCTATCATTCCCCACAATACAGAATGAAAGCAGCAGTAAGCCCTGCTTTGTGAAGAAATCAGCTGAAGTCAATGCAAACAGCATAAAAGCACCTGCAGCTGGCTTGTACTGCCCTTCTCTAGGAGCTCCGGCCTCCTTTAAAAGGTGTCTGTAGAAAGCTACTAGCAGAGCTGAGTGAATCACCTCTCTCCTGGCTCCCACTATAAGGCCATCGAGAACCTTTTATTCCACACCTCCCTACAAATCTCCTCTTAAGGATTAAGCTCTTTCCCAACCATTGGAAAATCCAGCTCCAGATGTCTGACATACACGCACAGGCCCAGTCAATAGGGAGGGGGGGGGTTATCACATTTGTTTCTCAATTGATTGAAAGACCAAACGAAGCTGAGTCAGACAAATCCCTTGGTTTCCTCACGCTCCACTCCCTTTGCTTTGGGGAGCTCCACCGTGCTGGGAGGGGAGATAACATTTGGCAACAGCAAAGAGGAGCATACAGGAGAAGAAATAGGGAAGTCCACCTCCCCAGAATTACTGTAAAATCTGACTGTCAAAGATAGGCTGGTGAGACTGGGAGGAAGTGGAAAATCATCACGCGAGGAAGGCTCCATTTGCTAGTCAGAGAGCAGAAAAGCTGGTCACTACCAGCGGATGTCTCCTGTTTTGTTATTGCTTCCTGCTGAGCTGCCCAATGAGAGGACGAAGATTTAGTCAGCCCATGGCCTCCCTACTTCGGTATACTGCCTCCTTTAAAAGAAATCACTCCTTTTCAGCCTGGATATTTTATCCTGCCAGAGAGTTGGTGGAAGTGGTTCCTGCAGCCCCCTGCAAGGCCGTGGCAAGGGCACAGAGGGGTGTAGTCCAACACAAGCCGTGCTCTGGCAGGCCCCAATGGCCACCGGCAGCTGGTCGTGATTAGAGCAGCCCCAAGATGCTGTAATCTCTTCTCTAATATTGCTCTAATCAGTGCTGGGGCCAGCTTGTAACCTGTCCTCAGATCAGGGAGCTATAATTAATTGGCTATGGCTCCCCATAGGATCTGGGCACAGCTCAGATCACGGCCTTTGCAGTTTCACTTGAGGCTAACACTTATCTGAGTCTAACGCGGCCATAATTAGTTTTTCCCCAGTGCAAACCAGGACTGTTAGAGCTGCACGTTAAATAGAAAAGATACAAGGACAAAAGTATGTGAATTACTATAAGTTTTGACTACTGTTCAGGCAAGTTTCAGCTGCCTGTTTACTTTGCTACGGTGTGAAGGCCCTGTCTCAGCGAGGAACCTATAGAACTGAGGCCATACATAAACCAAACCTAAGCAATCCAGGAAAAGTACAGTATGCATTTCTTCTATAAAGGTAATAGTAAATAATCTACTAAGTTAATGGTTCACTGATGCAACTCCGTTTAAGCGGTGGAAAAAAACCTAGGGATGTTTTATCTATGACCCTTGGCTTAGGTCTGAGATACAGCTTTAACTGAAGAGCAAAGGTTAACTGTAATAGAAAATGTTGGCATTGCTATAGTTTACAAGCCACATTCTGATTTTTTTGTCAAAATGAAGACAACTCATTTAATTATGGCAACACAGCCGTAAAAAGTTGATCCCAGAGAACAATTTGCCAATGTTCCTTTAGAGCCATGGAAGACAGGAGTAGGTGGAAAGAGAAGACTTGGGTAAGGGGGGAGACTTCGTATTCGCTTGAAAACTATGAAAAGAACCAATAGTCAGGAGGGCTCTCACTGATGGGAGAAACATCCTTTTAGACAGAGCTAAACACAGTAAAATTCATGTCTCAAAAGTTGTGCCCAGGCACAGCCTTCACCATGGGCTCAGTATTATCCTACCAGACAGAGCATAAGCAAAGAAACAAGATGCAAAAAAATTAGGCAAATAGTAGGAACTCTTCAGACAAACGTTGCCCTCAGGTAGCACATAAATGTAAAGGAGAGCAGAACGTAGTGCCTGGGCCCAGGGGCCAGCCTTCCAAAATGCAGCCAGAGGGAAATACATACATTTCACAGCTGAAATTCTAACAAACACAGCGTAAGACTGGAGGGTACTGCCATCGCTTCGTTTGACTGACAACTCCTAATACCTCGGGGCACGGGGAGGGGAGGGAAATTCACCCCTGGCAACTACGAACAGAAAAGGCTCTGCTCTTGACTGGTATTACAACGCACCAATACTGAACTGGTCAGCTTGCACAGAAATAGCATGAAATCAAATAACAGTGAGGGCAGCATGAGACACTGACAAGCACCAAAAAATAAAAAATAAATTGAAAGCAGTCAGTCTCCACTGAGAGGAATTTTCATGTGGTTTTTCTGGCATTGTCTTTTGGAAAACACTGGGGTTTTGCTACCCTTTCAACTTCTGGAGTTCTCACAAAACCTCTAAACCAGGTCTTTATTTATAATAGGAATTTTGAAACTATTTTTTGCATTCTTTTAGACTCGTTCAATTCTTGACCCTAATTACATTGAATAATGTGGTTACGACTAACATAAATATAGTTCCGTTATAAATCAGGACATGTTTGCCTGGAGACAGCCCTTTTTCTTCCCCTTGCTTGTGTTCTGCAGCTGGCCAAATACATCTCCACACTCCCTGGAACCTGCAGCACAGTCTCACTGCCACAGCTGGTGGGTGCAGAGGTAACGGGCTGCAGGCTTCCCTCACTTAGTGCCCAGCCAGCAAGCCAACGCATGCTCCAGTTTACACTGTGATGCTGAAAGAGTATCGTGTCCCTGTGAGGGGTATTCGATCTCCCTACCAGGGATGAGGGCTGTCCATGTCAGTTTGGTAAAGATTCAGTAGCTGGCTGGTTGACTCCCTGGGGCACAGTTCAGTCTTGGCTTAACTGGAGCAAACATCTTACTGCATCTCTATCAGAGAATAAGTGATTTCCAGGAATACAACTATAACTGAGTATTCAAGGCTTTCCACAGTGGGGAGTATTAAAAAGACAGCAATTGTCATCAGAGATCAGTGATACCACATTTGATTAGAATAGGGAATAAAATCTTTATTGGTATTATCTGCTGGTGAATGCTGATCCTGATTGTCATGCTACTCTGGTACCTCAGGTGCCATATCAACACCAGGACAGCAAGGGGAATTAGGAGCCCAGCAAAGCACTTCCATGATCCAGTCTTCCCTACTAAACAGAAGACTTGTCAGGAAGATTTTGCATTAAATGATACAATTAGCAGGGCAGCAAACTGTTGGAGAAAAAAGGGCTCACCCACTTTTACAGAATTGATTTCTCACCACGTCCCTTGTAATTCTTTTTTTATCTCCACCTCCTACTTCCAGCTTACCAAAACAAACCCCTGAGTCGTCCTAGGACAAGAGAATCAACTCTGCATCTAACATCTTCAGACTCTACTGGAAGCCAAAAAGCCAGAAGTGCTCCTGGGGAAACCTACTCTTGGGAGGTTCTCACCCCAGTTCCCTGGAGGTCACACTGGATAAGCATTAACAAGCTTAATGAAACAGTGGCGTTCAACGTCTACCTGCAAATACATGCCAGCTCAGGATCTAGTCCTTCAAAAGTGTATTCATGTATAAACTCCTGCTCAAGTCAGTGACATGGTAGAATGTCCCTAGAAGAGAGTCTTTGACATCTCATATAAGAGTTTTAAAAATATAAATGCATTTTCAAATGATACTGAAACAGCACCAAGCCTCTAAACTGTCATTAGCAAACATCAATCAGGTCAAAAAAGAAGAGAGTTTAGCCTTCTGCCTGCAAGGGGATTTAGAACTCAAATTCCACCATTTGTACCAATTTCTCAGATGTCCACCCAGTTGGGCCACTATCTGAGATACACATTTGCAGAGTAAGTTGCTGGTAAATCTATTAGATCAGGAGCTAAATTAGGACTGAATTTAATATGTTTTTATTATTTTCATTTTATTAGGGTTAGGAGATTCTCTGCTTGATCCAGCAGATCTTACTCGAACGATATGTTTGACGGAACTCACTGCCTGGAGACACAGATGGCCACAAGCACTGAAGTCCCAGCTGCTTTTGGTCTGAATGTCCTATGCTAACGTGCCTGCTGTGGGCGACAGGCAAGACCCAGCTCTGTGCAGCAGACTCGCAGAAACTGCCTGCATCTTCCTACACTACTCAAGTAAGTAAGCAAACGGAGTGCTTCCTGCAAACAGAGTGGTCTCCCCACAGAACATGGTCACGTTCCTCTTACAAGACTTACATTGCCTTCATCCTCCATCTTCACCAACAGCTTCATGGCTAGAGCACTCACCCAAGATGGCAGTGTAGAAGGGAAACAGGTTTAATTCCCTTCTGTGATTGAGGGACATACCTGCTACCCCACAGGCACTGGAGAAAGGGCTTTCTCAGCTCTGTTGGGATCCACTGTTCAACTTTGCATTGAATCATTAAACAGTGACTGAGCCAGAAAGAGGAGATGGGACAGGGAGAGAGACTATTTCTCAGGCTAAAGCTAAAAAATGAGGTGGCCTCCAGAATACCTGAACTCCTGCCTTGGCTGCATCCACAAGCTCAGGACTTTACCTACAGTTCAATAATTATGACCACAAAATGTCCACTTGCCTTGACCTATGACTGTGTAGTATTTATGGCTCTTTTCTGTATATTCCCTGTTCACAGATGTTGAACTTAGAGATCATTTATTCAGTGGCAGATTCTGATTCATTAACATAGAAGAGGAGCTATTCCATGAGTAGTCTCACTGAGACTGAGTGGATTTTCAGCTTTACTGCCCAACTCTATACCCTCTCTCATCAAAAGGTTAACCAGGAGTAAAATACTAGAGGATTATTTTTATCCACTGGGGTTTTATTTCAAAATACCTCCATGCTTTCAGAACATTGAGTTCAGAAATTTCACCCATTAGAGTGCAGTACACTGGCATGAAGTGAAAGTTTGCAGCTACACGTGATCCCGGAAACTCTGCAATACATGCTGAAGTGCAGTATCACAGTTTTGCAATTAGATTCACAATCTAAAAAAGAACTGAGATAAAATAAGAAATAGTTCTCCTACAGTACGGTGAAGAACTACGAGAATTTATATGAAGGTTGGAGACAGCTGCTTCCCAGCCTCTTGGTCATTACCTTGGGCTTAGCAATGGGGAAAAGTCAGGGTAGAGCGAGAAAGCCACCATGTCCTCTTTGGATGCTTTGTAGGAAGTTACACTGATGAAGTTCTTATAATTAGAGTGGAAACCACCTCTTGGTACCTCGGGAAGCTTGCGTGCACTCACAGTGCTAAATACTAGTTCCACACATTGTATTGAAGTGTTACCTGCGCTGACACTGAGCCAACATCATGGTAGCTTCAAGCTGCACTAATTTAGGGCTGCTGCTGCAAGGCGTAGGTCTGACCATGTTATCTCTTCCCTTGTGCAAGTGCTAATCCTTGTGCGACTGCACAGGGAGCCAGTTCTGGGAACCGATCCACATGAAAATCAACCCAATGTATCATCCAGCCTGCTCCATAAGGACTGGTGCTGAACACAGCCGGGGCAGTTCTGCCAGTGAGACGCCTTTCTCAGGAGGAACCCACAGCTGCATTAGCACAAGGCAGTCATGGTGCTGCAGGCTCTGCCGTCACACTAACCTTGTGAAGCAGCAGTCAGTGGGAATGAGATGACAGGACAGGTGCTGAGTGGATACCCACACCACGTCTCTCTGATGTACAAGGGTTCAAATGGAAAATTAGGTTGCTCTTATATGCCATTGTGAAATTCTCCTGAGTGTTTCATGAACAAACATTTGCATCTTGGACACCTTTTAACATTTCTTCAGACACCCATGTTGAGCAAACTGGATACATATGTTTTCTTTGTAAAGTTTCCAAACACAGTTGCCTCAATTCTTATTTCAATGCCAGTGGGAATCTAAGCTAGGTAAAAGTGCTCAAGACAGGGCCCTTTTGGTAAAAGAATATTGCAAATTATTTATCCAAAAGATCTATAACGCCATTTAATATTTTGCAATGTCAGGCATTTCACATGTGTCAATATTTCTATATTGATCATGCAAGCCCATCACAGCACATACAAGGAAAGAGCACAGAAGAGCACCGTCTATGCAACCTGCTGCCGCCAAACTCGGGAAAGAGCTGTTGTGCCACGACACTGACGCTGTAACGTGTACACACCACGCTGTGGGCGACCAGAGGCAGCAGCACCTGCTAGCTGCCCCCCTTAAGCACCCCAGAGCTTCACTCATGCACAAACAGGAGCTTACAAAGGGCCTCACTTCTCACCGATACCTGTCACGCAAGCATCAGTGGAACCATCAGACTTTTCTATTCGCAGAGGTGACTTCAGCTCAGCGCAGGACTGCATTCAAAACAGAGGGTTTCTGCGGTGCCCTTTACTAGAAACAAGTGGGAGCCCATACAGTTCATACTGCAAGGGCCACAGAATCGTCTCTTTCTTGACTCCTACATTTAGTTCCCCATCTTTTGACCCAAGGAGCCTTTGAGGAGGGGCCAGACCAGCAGTTGTATGATCCTAGGTCATTGCTATCCATACGTGTGTTGTGATTCAGGTTATCCAGAGCAATACGCATCTGATACTGGTGCATAAACCCATGCTGGAAAATAATGGAGGTTGCTCAGGGCTTGGTGGTTGGAACCCAAGCCTTGGATCAGCTACAGAGGTGTAAATCTTGCTTCAGTGGGCTTAAGGAGTGTTGCATAGGAAGATTTATCCCCAAGATTGTCTCTTGCAGGACATGCCTTGCAAGAGCAGATTAAATCTGCAAGCAGAAACAGTATGTTGCTTTTTTTCCCACCTCCCAGGAATAATGTTATTGATACAGCGCCAAATCCTCTTTTCTGCATACAGCAGTACGGTTCTGTAACGACTCATTTACAATCAGCAGTTAGCTATGGCCTTACACCCAGCTAACAGAGCAGGATTTGCTCTGGTGTCTTTTTGTTGAAATGTGACTACCCTTCCTTCATACCCTTCCTTCTCTCGTGCAGATGCTGACCACAAGGAAAACCACAATGATAAAGCTGTTTTCTCTTATTAGTCCATTTTTGTAAACAGATCTGAATGCATGAGCATATCTCCTTGGTGTGTGTTAAGGAATGGAAATCTCCACTTTGAGTTGAAATCCTAAGGAATAAACTTATGTTTCTTCAGCTTGAAAGGAGACCGTTACCTAGGTAAAGCTGTATCTCGAAAAATCTTTGCTAAATAAAGGGGAATTTAGGTGCAAAAATAATGCAGAATCAGCTCCTAATTGTTCCCATGCTTACACTATTCTGATTTTTTTCTGCTCTGCTGGAGCATTTTTTGTTTTCATCCCCCTTTTCTTTACTTTATTGAGCTATTGACAGTCAGATAAAATATTACAATATACCCAATGTATCTAAAAAAATAGGCCTGACTCATTAGGCTGAGTCAATCTAACACATTTTCCAAATTATACTCATATAGTCTAATTTTAAACCATTTTAATGTAATTTAGAAATGTTTCAGATTTTGGCAGAAAAAAAAGGCAGCTAGCAATAGTAGCATAAAGATCCAGCTGGCAAGAAAATAGAAAGGAGAAAACAATTTTGAGAAATACTTAGTTCCTTGCCATTTACAATGTATCTACTATAATGAAAGCAAATGGATTTTAAATAACCCAGCTAAATTGTTTATGTATTTTTTAAATAAAAATAATTAACCATCTTACAAAAAACAAAATCTTCTTAAATACAATGTACTTACAGAGGCTCTTGAGTGGAAAAGCTTTCTACTGCTCTGGCTTATAGAAGAAGCACACACAAAAGAAATTCTTCCCTCTCAAACCACATACTAACAAATGTGTTTTGTTCTCACATTGCTCTGCAAAAATTATTAGCTAATAGCTTTCTTAGATACAGATAATTAATTATTAGCTGTCTTAAATACAGATATGCAAAAAAAGAAAACCAAGAATACAAATATCCTTCACCTGCCATTGTCATAGGCAGTATTTTGGACTGATTATCAGATGAGCTGTCCTTACTGAAAGGAAAAGTATGGATGTTTCCAGAGATACCTCTAACAGAAGAAATAAGAACTAATCCACAGAAAATGGCAATTTTTGTCCTGAAAAGGGTATATTAAGAAGCATGGTCTCTCTACTTGGTCTTTCCATAGAAAAGTACAGTAGCTGAGACAAAAAGAAGAAAGGTTGAAAAGCAAGATACGTTCAACTGAAAACGAGAAACTTGATCTGGAAACTGCTTAAAACATGCCTCAAATGTAGACAAATGACCTGGATAGACTACATCTCCCATCTGTCCTCCCAGCATGGATGACAATTTTGTCACAAGAAACCCTTGCCGCGGTGCATCAGATGGGAAATAGCCCAGCTGGGGAGATCGTCCTCTTGAGGCAAACAGGCTCGCAAGACCCTGTTTCTCAATTCCTGCTGTTAAAACACTCAGGCTTGATCTGGGGCTTTAGCAGTTTCTTAGGTTTAGGAGGCAAAAAACCCACTAGCTTTTCAGATGGGTATAGAACAGGGTAGCTTTGGGCAAAAAAGCCTTTCTGGATATTAGAGAGTCAATCTAGCTACAGCCAGAGGAAACCCCTGTGAAACAAAACAGAGACATACAAGGCAGCCAAACCTTAAGCACTTAAATGTCTTCTGGCTTGCAGCAGCAGGCCTTGTGTGCTATGTTATGTGACTGTGGAGACTGATGTAGGACAAGACCGAGTCTTGCAGGTGCCCACCCTCTGGGGGCCCATCACCAGCCACAGCACAGTGGCCACACTCACCGCTGTTGCCTTGCAGCTCAGGTGCAGCTGGTGGTTGGCTTGCAGAGTAGCCCACATGCTGCATCTTGCACACGGGCCGATGGATTGAGATCACTGCAACGAGTGGGAGGCAGGGCTGGCGCAGGATGGACACGCACTGCACCTTGTTCGCCATGTGAGACACCTCTCTGGTCTGAACTAAGAATCAACCAGTAACAGACAGTCAATGAAGAAAACTAAGATGGCAGGTGCTTTGGTTAAAATCAGCAGCAAAACCAGAAGCAACTTATGAGGGTGTGATCCCTAGCGCTGCTGTGCTAGAACACCATCCTGCAAACCCAGAGGGTCAGTAACAACAGTCATTTTGGGTAGCTGTGCTCACCAGGATCAACTAGGATGCCAGTCCTACAAGGAGGTCTGCAATGACTTAACTGCCACTGAAGTCAGTAAAAGAGACAGCCTCTTTGCTAGATCAGGGCTAGAGAATTTAAATGCACAGAGCAGCCAGCTTCCCTTGTCTCCTTTCGACTGGGTAAATAGGTGTGATGCAGAAAATTACCTAGCTGCATCACCTTGCAAAACCTCGCTGTTGGAGGTTTCCAGAGTCGGTCTGCTGGCCATCTGAGGTGAAGCCGTAGCCTCATGCTCACCATCAGTCTTCCCTCTCTATTCATGTCTTATCATCTCATCAGACAGGTACACTCGTAGCCACTCTGCTACCGATGGAGGGGCTGAACAGCCACAGATGTGCTCAGGGGCCTCACGATCATATGATGCTAATGAGGTGGTGTGGAACCAGTCTGGGAGGCGCCTCTCACCAGAGACTCCTTAGGTTGGTTGCTGCTGACAAGTGTCTCTCTCTCCTTTTCTTTCCTCAAGGCTGTTTGCTCCAGCTATCACGAGGCTCAGTGCCAGTGCTCTCAGCAAGGACGGCGAGCACAGCTGTCCGGCCAGCCTCGCATCCTGCCGCAAACATTTTGCACAACCTCTGCCCAGCTCCCGGCACAGCGGGGTTGCAGGTGCTGCCTCCAATGGTGCAAATGATAAACAGCTTCTGGCACAGGCATAGACAATTTCAGCACCACAAAAATGAGATAGTACTAGGAGATGGTTTTAGTTATTCAAATTTGCCCTAATTTCAATATGTCAATCAGAAAATGACTGTGGTGTGCACAATAAAAAATTAGGCAAAAACAAATCAAAGGGTTAAAGAGATACAGCATTATAAATTGACAAGATATTTATATTGTTTGGTGGGGTTTTTTTCTTCATGATTCTGCCAAAACCAACCTATAACCACAGCATTCAATTTTTCAAGTGTATTTGCCCAAGGCAAGGCAAATTTTTGCACCTACACACGTGGACTTTTTCCAGGCATGTATGTGGCTGTTGTGAGCGCTATTATCCTTCATTAAAAGTGATAGATCTTCAAGATAAACAGGCACGGATTACCATTCCCCAGCTGAGTCTGGATCTATTACGTAAGTAGTCACTCAGTTTCTACAGTTCAGCTTTACAAACATAAAGTTATATGTGGTTTCTCAACGTCTCTCATCACATTATAATTTCTTTTCTCTTTACCTGGAATCTCTTATAATTTTTTAGAAACCAAAACAGTTTCTCTTACTAAATACTAACCAAGTACTGAAAATATATACATTAAACTGTGGAGTGTTAGCTCAGCAAAATCTAACTTAGATCCAAACCAGAAAGTTTTTCCTTAGAAAATACTCCAGGTGTAATTACAGGCTCATGCAAGTTTGTTTTTCAGTAAAGGTAATGTAGAATTTTCCTTCATTGTGCAAAAAAATCAGTAGTCACATGTTGTGAGAAAGCTTGTCTGAAGTAATGATAGGTTGCCTAGATATACCAAAATGCCTGGATACACCAGAACGAAACAAGATTTTTTTTTTTTTTTTTCTTTTAAAGAACAAACCACGTTGTCGGACATTAAACAGACTTAGCCAAAGATCAAATTTTCACAGAAGTGGTAGTATCTATATTTGTTCAACAAGCTTGCTTTTAGCTTCCATATACAGCTAACTTCTCAATCAGCTCCTTACGTTATTTGTTGGCTAGCCTGAAAACTTCAAGCAAAGCTACTTATATGGCCATTTAAGTATGCTTGTGTTTCAAAGTGCTGCAGATAGTTTCCATCTTTATGAATGAAATCAATGCAGAGAAAGAGGACAGGGGCAGGAAGCCACAAGAAATAGTATCTTAATGTTATTTGCAGTGTAGGAAAACTACCCTAGTTCTTCTCTTTATCCACACGCTAAGTGCTCTGGTCCATGAACGTTTGGCATTTGGTTGGAGCGATGTCCATCTGCAGTAGGCAAGCAGCTGACTGCTTTTGCTTGCACACCCATCCACACGGTCCAAAGTACATTCTTCTAATGTACAATGGCTCAATTATGGCTCTGCCTCCAGATGTTCATTTCCAAAGACGTGGCAAAAGTCTGCTTCTCTGACCTCTGGCCGAGTTTGCCATGTAGGAAATTAGGACTGGCTGGAAAAGTGCTATTCCATTTCATGCAAAATAATTTCAGTGGTTGAAATTTCTCTTCAACACAATACAAAATAAAAACAAAACGTCTCAAATATCCTGGGAGGCCAAGCCCTGCATCCCCAACTCAATAGTCAGCACTAAGAGCATTCATCGATCTGTGGGAGACTCAGGTTCAAGTCCCCACTCTGAACCAGGAAAACACTGACTTGAATGTGGATCTCCCACATCTCGGATGAGTGTCCTAACCACTAAGCTTGGGTGGAGCTCTTCCTCTTGCTTTACCCCACCCTCGATCTGATGACATTTTTACTGGAACAGATATATTTGTGTGAAGAAAAAAAAAAAAACAAAACCAAAAACAAATAAGCCCCAAACTCGGGACCAACTCTGATATGAAAAATCACTTCTGGATATTTAGAATCTGCCAGAATCTGGATTTATTCATCCATTTTGAAAATGGGTAAACCCATGATGCTTACCCTCTTTGAAGGGCCCCATTAACAAATACAAGACAGGCCTGTTTTGCAGTAGGGGAACGGGATTTGTCAAGGGAAAGAGGGAAATACATCCATTGCACATTTCAAAGTGCTCTGCAGGACTTACTGAGCAGCAGCCAGAGCAGGAGGACAAAGGAAGAGATGGTGCCAGAGCTTTCAACAGAATATAGACTGTCCCAACACTCTTCCAGTCATGGGAAAGACACTGTAGGAGCAAGGAGGATACATACTGAGGCTCCCTTGAGCATCCCTGAGCCATGGAGAGCAGGGTGAGGGGTAAACTGTATCGCCTCCCTTTCCTGCCAACTCCTTGAAGGGCAGTACCAACTGGGCACTGGGAGGTAGGTCGGGGGCTTTTCAGATGAGGATGCCAAGCACTTCAGCTGAATTAACCCAGAGCCCTCACACCCCAGACAACAGCTAGATCCTATTATTTTCAGGGCAGAGCTTGAGCCTGCTGAGCATGGTCTTACTCCTATTTTTGTACCATGAAAACTCACTGAGAAGGCTGCTGTGAAAAGCAGCATCAGTTCCAATGAAGCTGCCTGCTTTTCTGTGCAGCAAGTGTGAAACATGACTGAGTTATACCAGTTTTGCGGTGGAGGGAATTACAAAACTGCCTGACAAACTGCCATGGATTTCACTAGGGGCCAGCCCAGCCTTCCCCCGGTGAAGTCCCCACTGGACTGCCTTGCTTAGGGCTCAGCCACACAGCATACTCTATTACATTATTCTGTTCATTATTTCCTTTTCCTGATGGGTCTCTTAACTGTTCCATAGATTTTATACATGTGGAATCAAAAGCTCATTGTTTTGTGTACTCACAGGTCAAAGAAAAAGATGCACTAATTTTCCCAGAAGTTATTTCTACTTTTTTCTTTAATATAGAAGCCTTTTCCTACGAAATATGGTATCCTCTTCAATTATTAACTGCTATCTGGTAACTTATTATACAAGATAAAATTAAATGACTGTTTAACCTTGGGCCATACACCAGCAGCAGTCATTTTGTGTGACACTGTTTCACACTGAACTCCCTTGTACCAGGGGAAATCTTTGGGTTTAAATTTTTTTTTTAATTTTTTTTTTTCAATTGTGTTCTATTTATGCTCATGAAAAAGATGGTCAAATGCAAAATACATTTCTATGCCTCTAGTGGAGTTTGAATTTGATGCTAATAGTACTGAAGTTCTCAAGCACTATACCAGTTCTGTGAATGTCAAGAAACACAGCAGGTGTGCATTAACAACTGTTTAGCGGGGAACCATTTTCTGTTTTTATCCACTCAAAGCAATAGATGTAATGGGAGATAAAAGAATTAAGATCTCTGTCTTTCCAGACACTTGATTTCTTTTAACATCCTGGAAATGAACAGCCTCATTGAAGATGCCAAACAACATAGTTAAAGTTACGTAGAAAGAAAAAAAATGTTATCTTCTAACACAAAGATATTTGGAGAAATTCATACAACTGATTATCCCACAAATACTGAAGAATACAGACAAGCCTATCAGTCACTGCTCCCAGGCAGCATATCAACTTGTGCTGACCAAGTCATCTTCCTGTTTGCATGCAACCTTTTTTTTTTAATATATCAAATTAACACCTTAGATTTTCTCTTAAAAAAATGCATCTCCAGTCAGCTTATCTCCACTATTAATCTATCTATATACTATCACTATGTCTCCACTATAAAAAAAAATATTATTTGTTTATAGTATCACAGGAAAGACCGTAGTCTAGCAGATGACAGCAAGGGTGCTTACTTTCTATAGGATTTTTTTTAAGCAGTAGCTGCTTCCATCCAGTTTAGATATCAATACAGTATCGTCAATGATCCCTATTTGTACAGTATCATTGGCTGGTACAGGATCAACAAATTGGAGGCAGAGCTGGAACCAGTCATTCCATTAGAGGCATAAGAAAAACATTACTGGATTAAATCAAGGTCCTGTATCCAGGATCCAGCAGTGGGGAATAACACACAGTGGTATTTCCCCAGTACATCCTCCCAGCCTACAGTAACTGCTCCAGCTTCCTAACCATAAGCAGTATCCCTCTGCTTAATAGTCTTTGATGGATTTTCCCTCCATAAGTTTCTCTCATACTTTTTAAACCTGTCAGCTTTTGGCATCCACCACAATTCATATTAATGTGTTTCATATCGTGCTACACCCCTTTCTGTTTGCTTTGAACATGCCCCTTGATAATTAATTTGATGTCACATTCTGCAACATTGACTGGTATCCCCTAATCACCTCTACAGGCCACTTGGGACCTGGATTGTCTCTTACTCAACCAGGCTACTAATTCCCAGCCACTTTGGTTCTCCTATGTACAGAAACCGTTCTGTGCCTTTGGTTGCCTGCAGCTGTTCTGTCCTTCCTGAGATGAGAGCAAACACTGCACAGCGTTCAAAATGTGGATGTATGAAGGATTTATACAGTGACATAACAGTATATTCTGATGTGTTCTCTATTCCTCTCCACTAAATTTCAATATTTCATTTAGTTTTTTAACTGCTCCTGAATCCGGCATTGTTATAGAATTAGTTAATAAGACCTCCAAATCTCTACCCAAGTGCTACTAACTTGTTCAGAACCAATGAAGTTGATGTGTTTTTCCTATGCATATTGCTACATGCTGAAGTCAAAAAGGCTTTGCTAGTATACTGTAGTACACTATGCACCACATGAAGATCTGGCAGCAGATACTATAAGTATTTCAAAGTCTCTGCGTGATCCAGTTTGGTTTGTTAATCTGAAACATCAATTCAAGTCTTCTCTCAGCTTCTAGGGTTCCTCCCAGAGGGCTGTTCAATTCTTACACTAGATTGTCCTATGTACTTTATAAAAGGCTGGGAAGTCTAGATTAATATTCAAGCTGTTGGAACATGCAACAGGTCTCTTCGTAGCTCTTCAAGTGAAGCATCCATCCATCTCCCAAAAGATGTTTAACTGCTAACACATCTGCATTTCACAGTGGTCCTGAGAGAACCCAGCACGTAACAAATCTGACACTAGTTTGTACATCTAATATTGAGGTAAGACCATTCCCAAATAGCTGCTTTTTCTTATTGTAATATAACCCTTTTCCATACTTTCCCACTCAGGCACTTCACAGAGGACACATATGCTTCATTTTTAAAAATTTGTTGCAGGTGATAAAACCAGAAAAAAAAGTATTTAACAGGAATAAACAAGACAGAGATCTTATAGTGTGTAACTCTTAATTTTACCTACCTCTGACCAAAACATTTAACTGTGAGGGTATAATTAGATTCACTGTGTCAAAACCTTCTATTTCAGCTGTATTCCCCAATACAGAGCATTGTCCTTTACCCTACATTTAACACAGGTGATGGAAAAGGATTCTAGTCAGTTCTATTCCCTAAATTATAGAAGATATCCTTCCACAATAATCTCTTTATCAAACCACCAGATTGTTTTCTTGCTTAATATGACAGACATAATATAACACTGGGGGCTTTGAGTTTCTTTCCAAAGTTCACAAGGTATGTTGGCTTGTACATACATGCTTTAACGACAAGAGCTAAAACACACTGGAAAAATATGCAGCAGCATTGAAAGTGATCCAGCATGAGCAATACGATATTCAGCTTTACTAATTAGTGCAGAACATAGTTACTAAGTTACCAATATCATTAACACATTGCATGCAACTTTGCATAATAGACTGTAAACTAACCACATTGTAATTCCTGAGAACAGATAAGCACATTTGGTAGATGAGGCTCCTGAAGAAAATGTCCTTAGTCATAACAGGATCCAACTCTTCTATTTTCACTCCCTTATCTCATAACTTTTTTAAGCAGATGAACTATTGGACATAGATTTCTATTTATTTTTTTTTTTTTAACAATTAGAGAATCTGATATGAATCTGTGCAAAGCTGAGTGAATTTTCTGGATAAAGCCTTAAAATCTAGGTCACACTCAGTCACTAATCATCTTTGTATATTCAAAACTCCACATCCCATAGATAAGAGAAGATAAAAGCCTGACAGACTCCCAGTTACTTACCTTTTGTATCATATTACTTATGTCAACCAAATTAGACAAGAAAGGGTATATAACCAAAAGAAAGAGAATGCTGTAAATAAGAGAAAGTTTTATATATTTTAAAAATTCAGGACTATCAAGAGTTCTTTGGCTGACAGCAAAACAAAATCTCTGCCTAGGTTAGCTTCCTCTGCGGTGGCCGCACCATCGAAGTTGACACAATAACTCTTAACCTATAAGTGGCCAAGAATCTCCCACGAGCTTCCATGCACCATCACTTCCACAGCTGACCTACCCAGGTATTTATGTCAGCAACACTACTTAGCCTAGATGTGAGCCCCTCCTCTCCAAAACCATACACATTTTATCCTTTCAATTTCAGTTACCTGTTCAGAGATCGTATCTTATAGCACGTTGGGCTGAGATGCCTTAGGACTCCTCTCCAGACAGCTGGCCCAGCTGCATGAGAACTTGCCTGTCTTCCAAGAACACCATGGCAAAGGCACTGCAGGACTAACAGCCCTTGAATGACTTACTCTCGTCATAAGGTGCACAAGTTCCAGTCCATATTACAGGCAAATCTGGGCTATGACAGGGACACACTTCAGCAAAATCTGTGCTTAAACCACCTCGATTCCTAAATCAAGAAAACTCTACAGGGATACCAAAGGGACTAAGTCATGAATCCAGCTAAGATCTAGGTTGGCAGTACAGTATTGACGTACTCTGACTAAAACGTACCTTGCGGGAAGTGCCCCCTCCTCCTTGAGTTTGGCAAGCATGGTGCATCTAGAAGACCTTTCGCATCAGCATATATAACCCGAGGCAAATGCTGGGAGTCACGCACTTTCTCAGTTCTAATCACATGCCAGAAAGCACTGGCTGAAAGTGTTTTTTGTCTCTTCCTACCTCCTTTCTCTCTCTCTCTCTGTCCCATGCACTTTGCTTAGGATGGTACTTTGTGATTTGCCTGCAGCAAGGTCTATTCCTGACCAGTCTAAGACATGGAGACTCTTTAGTGTGGTGCTCTTTTCCAAATCCTCTTGCACATAATTAGTTGATATCTAAATACAGTCAGTTGGAGTTGAGTATGTTGTCTGTAAACAATGTGAAGGAAATGAAAGAGAGAGACAGTCAAGCCAAACAACTTGACATCCTGCCAGCCCAGCAGGCATCTGAAAGGAGTTTTCAATTTCACATCAAGATTTTTGTTCCAAGAAAAAAAGAGAACATGCACTCTATTTAAAAGCTGTTACAATTCTATACACTGCCTGAAAAGGAGCATACTTCACCTAAACTCCTCACATTTTATAAAAGCAGCAACTTATTGACACAAATTAGGAGGAACTATGATGCTCTTCCATCTCTACCCATCAACTCTTTTTGTCAAAAGGCTTTATATATTTAAGTGTACTGGAAAAGGTTCAAACCTACCCTTTAATCTGGTGTGAAATGTGCTTCTAAGTTAGTGTACATCGTGGACACTGATCCTGTGCAACCTGCTCTAGGGTGAACCTGCTTTGGCAGGAGGGTTGGACTAGATGATCTCCGGAGGTCCATTCCAACGCCTGCCATTCTGTGATTCTGGATAAGTTTCAGCATTTAATATCATGCCACACTCTCCTCACTTTTTATCCTGGACCACATGCTTTCATCGCTGTAAATGATGCCTGTAAAAGATACATTCATTTGCCAAATTTAATAACTATCCAAGAGTGGTTTTTGTCCATATTAATAAATTGAAAAAAATACATGTTGTTAAAAAGTAATCATATCTCAATTTCATTTCCACCACTGAAAGTTTTCAAGTCTGTACCGAGCTAGGTTCCTGAAGATACTTATGCAAGACAATTATAAGTCTTTTCAGAATTTAGACTTTACAAACATCTGGCCAACCTTTTATTGTCTTCCCCCTCTGTATGTTTTTCTTTTTCGTCAGTTCTTGCAGTCAAGTTGATCAAATACCCTAAAACATATTCTCATATTTTAAATAAAATAATTAAACAAAAAAGCCTCCCAAATATTGTCTCAATAACACTACTCCAGTCTCGTAATCTAATGTGCTTTATCCACAGGAGATGTCTTCATAGATTAACAGGCATGAGAATTTTCTGCCAGTTTTCCTTTCTGGCCAGACATCTGAACTTCAGAAGCCACATAGACTTCAGCACAGTCCTGAACCTGAGTTGATAAGCCTTGCTAATGAGGCAGGTATATTAGCTTGGGCTTAATACTGTGCTAATGTGTTTGTATTCGCATCCAGTCAGCTCAGTGCACAAGCAGAAGAGCGCGTGAGCCTTTCTTCTCTGTTAGACATATCCATTGCATTCTACAAAAACAGTACCTGTAACCTCCAGGCAACTACGCAATGAGATAGAAGCAATACCTGTCAAAACACAGACTGAACATTCAGCACCCACAAATACTCCTATTGAAATAAGAAGGGCTACGAGCATGTAAGATTGGCTCATCCTCAAGAGTACAGTTAATCCAGGAACACGCACCATGTGCAATGCTATTCCACAGTCCCTATAGAGTTCACTTAAAGCGTCTTCTTACATAGCTTTTACAGACTTTGAAAGTGTTCCAGGTGCTCCACTCAATTTAGCAGCTTAGAAATTTTGATCTCAGTGTGGCATACACCATACAGAAAGCAGCTGGGTTTTCAAACAGGTTCTCCTAATCTTTCACGTTCTCCCTTTTTACGCCTTCTTTCCCAGGAACTCGCAAATACTTCATCATAACTGAGTCTCCCCCATTCTCAGGCAGCCACACCTCCCACCTTTAAAAGAAATACGCTTCACATAGTCTATAGATTATAGTCTTTGCATAGTTTATCCCAAGTCTTCTTCTAAACCAAAAATGCAGTTTCTCAGAAACCATAAAGTATGGTAAATTGCTTGGCATTCACATGTGGAACATGTTAAATTAAGATGCCAGAGAATCTAGAACCTGTGTGCTTCATCCTTTAAGGTTTTGGCCACAGAGTGAGTCACCAAAGCAGGCCTACAGTCACACAGAGATGATCTACAAGTATTTGGCGATCTCAAGAACTGAGTCTACAAATGCCATCCTAGTATAGGTCAGATGTTTTCCTTAAAAACAAAAATGTAGTCGGGAAAAACACACCTGCTTTAGAAAACTGCTCACCAGGGGAAAGCTGAGCAGCAGCAATGTAATGCTGCCATTGGTTAATGCTGATATGAAGAGTGCCATACTTCTAGCCACCAGGTCAGAGCAATTAGATGAACTGCGGCTGCTGATGTAACAACATACTGTGCACTAAGCTGCTGTCAGAGGACACGGCATATGCTCAGATGTTTTTCATAAAACGTAAGAGGGCTGCCTAGAGAGGTTGTGGAATCTCCATCCTTGGAGACATTCAAAAGATGTCTGGACATCATCCTGGGAAACCTACTCTAGGTGACCCTGCTTGAGCAGAGGGTTTGTATAAGGTGACCTCCACAGGTCCCTTCCTACTTCTGGAATGACACCACTCCTTTCCAGAGCCATGAATATAATATCCAATGCTCCACACTGACGCTACTTCAGAGCATAAAGTGAGAAATAATAAGGATGAACACACAGTGCAGATTTTATCACATTTTAGAAAATTACTTCGGAAATCAGCATGCCACTCCCTCATCAGTGCTTTATCCTTTATTCCTTTAGCCACCAGTCAGTGCTGATCCTTGATGACTCAAGTTCCCTACCTGGCGCTTTCCTGCGGTGCCACTAACATAGGTGACCCTCTGCCAAACAAGACTCAGTGCAGAGCAGAGTCCCTTACAGCACACCACCTCCTCTTCTTCCTCCCCAGACAGGGCAGCAGGAGCAGCAGAAGAGATAGATAGATCAATCTGTCCAAACAAAGATCTACCTTGCACCAAGGGACCCTAGGCTGGCAGTTCTCAGCCAGATTAGTCTAAACTGCAATATTTGAATCTCACAAGGGAGCCACAGCCAGACTAAGACTAACTAATAAATCTTTTTGGTTTTCTCTCTCTCTCTCTTTTTTTTTTTT